>CM010928.2:1306191032-1306357107 GCA_002915635.3 Ambystoma mexicanum
TTATGCATGAAATCACGCAGCGGGGAAAAGACAGACATGGAGGTTGGAAAGGAAAAACTGGAGGTAGTGGAAACTACCATATACCTTGGTATTAGGATAAACAAGAACTGCAATGAACAAGCCCACTATACCCTGATTCGTGAAAAATTGGTAGCCTTGACCAATCAAGGGGTACTCCTACATTTTAGGTATGGAAAATTCTCAATGTTGCCAATTATTACATTCTATAAGCAAAAGGTGGTGCCCGTACTAACGTACGGAGCAGAGTCACTTCTAGCATTAAGATGGGATACTTGGAACTTATGTGAGTCCTACTTTTGGCGCAGGATTCTACATCTACCTAACTCGATTCCCTTAGTACTCATAAGATCAGAATTAAGACTTCAATCCATGGTCTCAATCACGATATGGAAATCCTATCCCTATACCGGAAATGCATCCTGGACAAACCGGCGCAGCCTTATAGAATTCTAGCAAGATCTGGTCTACCGAACGAAGATATAATCTGCAGGAGTGGAAAAGGAGATGCGAGGAAACCCTGGTACAGTTGGGCATCCAGGATGATATCCTGAAGTGTAACCCGGTCAAGGCTAAACGAATTGTTCGGGAAAAAATTGGGAGGAAACTCAGGAGAATAAACTGTTACGATCTTGGTGTCCTAACATCATTTGGGAACGCAAAGCACTTAACATCCTCCACCGTACCTACAGAAATTTCATCTAAACACTACAGAGACCTGCTGTTGCGCTGTAGACTCAATATATGGTGCTCCGTGAGGTAAAACTAAGAAGAAAACTTATTGAAAAATCATCAGCGTTCTGCAGGTTCTGTAGAATAAGGACCAAATCGAATCTGTCAAGCATGTGATGCTAACATGTCCAGCCTTGGCATCGAAACGCCACTCAGATATGGGAAGTTATACAAGTAATATCTCCATGGAAACTGAAGAGGAATACTGGGAGCGTCTACTAACAGTTGAAAGAGTTGGGCGGACACTTGATGCTCTAAAGTTTGTCGAATCCCTAAAGCTGGATCAGGAGGAAAGTGACACAACAGGGTTTCATGACAGTATAGTCTGAAGGATTATCCTTGGGAATCCTGTTGAAGACCCTTCTAGGGATGAATGTTAAAGGTTTAACGTTGATTAACCAATAAAACATTAAAAAAAAAAAAAATATGTGAGATGGACTCCATCTCTGCGGAAAATGAAAGAGCTGCGAAACAAAATGTTTTCATTGTGGAATGAGGACATGCCAACATCTCTTAAAAAGGCACAAACAGCCTTATTCACATTGCGTCTCGCTTTCTCCATTTGTGGACAAAAAGCAGAAGAACGCAGCCATATTTGTCTTTGTGCAATACGGGAAAAAAGTATTTGACAATTTGGAAACATGTCCATGAGCTTCGCAAGTCCTTCCTTCATTGCAAATTGCAAAGAATTTCCAGAGACATGGCCTAAACTGTTTTCTCCGCAATGAATGATAAATATATGTGGAGGACGCTCGGTCAGTAAAGTAACACAGAGAGGTACCAAGTCCAGCCACCTCATGCCATGCACGCCATGCCAGTGCACTTCCACATGAGGAAATCCGAGATCTGCAGATAAACTGCAGCTTTCTGCATGTACCTTCAACCAATGTATCCATGAGTCTCCCAAAATCCAGATAATCTGTTTGCGAGCATGCAAAGCCATGGCTGTGTGGTCTCCTGTCAGGGAGAAGACGGTTACTAAATCTCGCCGTTCAGAACACCATCACTGAACTTTATTGACCATCCCTAGCTCCGCTCATTTTCATTTGCATGCGTCTCCATCCAGAATCCCGTTGGTGATATGCGCTGGCTGCAAACTACCGCCATGTCCGCAGACATGTATAGGATCAGAGCGTGACGACGGTACATTAAAGTATTATTCCCCTTTTTCCCCTTTAAGTGGGCTCTGAAAAGAGCCGTTTTTTTTTTTTTGGGCAGATACCTTACAGACATCTGTTATTTATTTATTTTTTGTATTTTTTGTCCTTACTTTACTCCTACAACCATTACAGAACCTTCTCTAAAGCAAGCCTTACGTTCCAAAAGAACATCGCATTTCCCAAAGAAGATAGCGCAACACCATCTGCCTTCAAAGTAATGCGCATTGCTTGGAACAATGTTATCTGGCTGCAGAAAAACATACCAGCATGTAACATGAAAGCACGCATGCCGCGATTAATGAACACCTCCCAATACTTTGATCTGGACAGAAAAAAGAATTGTTGTCCATTTTACTCTAGGGAGTAAACCAGAAAAATTGACTTTCATGGTTGGAAGATGGTCATGAGTGCTTCAACCAACTGTCCCAAATCTGCCAACAAAGTACGTGAACTCACGTATCCCAAATGGCAAGCACCGTAGTGCAAAATTACCACATGAGGAGTGGTCATTGTACGCATGTCTCTGCAAACTTGCAGATTGCCGCAGCATTGGCATCAGTGTCAGCGCTCCACACCACCTCCACTCCTCTCACATCGAAATGGTGTGCCACATGCCTACTCTCGGCATAGTGTTGTAAGCCTTGCACAAAATGTCTCCAAGCATCAAAACCCTGACCCTCTCCACCTCTGCCATCTTCAGTGTGCGCACCGTCTTTCGACACAAAAGAGTAATGTGAACATCTGATTGGCTGATGCCTACAGTCCCCTTTCCATGCAGGATTTGCTGTAGAAACCTGTATGTGACACGCCCTACCACGGACAAGCGTTGCCTACTGTGCGGCACGTAACTCTTACCAGTCCTTCCACCCTTCCACAGCGGTAGCAAATCGAGTCCCTCATTGGACACAACTAAGCAGTCACACAACATCCACCAATCACATTGAACATCGCTAATTCTAACTCCGTCATCAACATTGCGCACTTCAAAATTACTGTCGATGATTCTGAATGGAAGTCGCATATCATTGCAAAGCACCTACTTCACAAGCTACTGTGCAAGTGTTGCAAATTTCTACATACAGCTCCATGCATGCGCACATGCATGAGTATAGAGTACAGGTATATATATTTTAATCAGAAACATGTGCAACCCTAATGATTAATTAAAACAATTAATGCCGCTAAATGTGCATAGGCAATACATAACAACGCTCCCCCTTTTAAGTGCAAGATGTCCGATTTATCATTGACAAACCGCACGACTTCTTACTGTCTTCCGCATAACCTATACATATGTTGCGAGCATGCCTATTTAGGGCGAAACTCGATTTTGTATTAGAAATGTTGGAGTTGTGTACTGTGTACGGCCTACAGTAATGCTACTTGCAATATAATCGTATGACAAAATTAAGCGCTCCCGATTTCTGTGGTGACATCTCCCTCTGAGGGTCTCCCAATTTTTCGGCATCGTGCTTTTAATTTACAAGTAGAAAATGTTTCCCCATCTAGTACTTTGCCCTATCGCTTACAAACCTCTCTCCTATGCATAGTACACTTTGTAAACAACAAGGCATTTCATAACCTTAAAAATGTTAGCAATTTGAAGGACTTGCAAGTAACATATTGCAAATACCATGCAAAGACTGCACAGAGTGAAGTGAAATGCACACATGCACTGGGTAATATGAAAGGAGAATGCTCTGACGAAAGATGCACAATTAATGTGTGCAGTATCAGCACTGCTGTAAACACACAAAGTAATTAATTTTGTTTTTTTGAATCGCAGTGAAGAACTACTCTCCTGAGAATCAACAGCATCTACACTGCAGATGACATATCTGAAGAAACCTGGTCATTTTGCAAAAAAAGTAAGTACAGTACTACCTTTATATTGTACTACTCTCAAAGAGGCTGCTGGGTTATTTGTTTAATTTGGGCACCAAAGCAAACATTGATTTCTAACCATTCTACCTACAAATATCCATTTATTGAACAAAGATACAGGCAGAATGGCTCACAAATCCCTGTGTGTTTGGAATCAAATAACATACGTAATCCTTAGAAGGTTAGATTTAGAAAAGAAGTTGCTGTTGCAAGTTTATGGCATTTTGTTTATTAATAATGCTTCTCGTCACCACTAGCCCACTTTGTACTCTCATCTGAAGCACATTGTAGTAGTATACAAACAGTAAAATAGCCTTACCAAATCATTGCAAGAGTCCAATGCACATTCACACACCATACAAAGAGCTTCCCATCAACTCATGCACGCATGCACACAGCACACATACATTGTACAACAGACCAAAGTATGCCTTCTTTTTTCAACAGACACCAAAGAATGCCTACCAAAAAGCAACTCCGTAGAAAGGAACGCAGAAGTAGAGCAAATAAAAATAAAAGTGCCCAATCTAAGCATCCATCTGTTGTAGAGTTTGTAGAGAATGTTGGAACAAACCAGCTAATGCAGTCGGTTAGCAAAACAAAGGAAGCTTCAACTACCGAAACTTTACCTCCTCCATCAAAATGTGTCACAAAACCAAATGTTGCAAAAATGGCTACCAGTACAGCTAACAATGTTCCTAATAATCCTGATAGTGTAACAAGACCATAGTAAAAAAGTATTTTATCAAAAATGTTTCGTCACAGAGTCCTTCAGAATCTACTAAGAAGAGGACCGAAATCATCTCACCCTTAAAACCTACCGTAGAAAGTTAATCCTACAAGCTCTCGTGGACAGTGCAATCCTTTCAAAAGGAAGTTGTTCATATTAGTGTTAAATAGGATGAAAGCACTAACAAAACTAAGTACCAAACTACAAAAGAAACTCAGCAATAAACGGAATGTGAACAAAATTAATTTCTTAAATGTTTGTGGTGGTGAATGGAGTCACACAACAACCACAGAACCATATTTTAATGAAGAAGCATACAAACAAAATCAAACAAACACAATTGCCATCCATAGCAGTGGACTAGGGTATGAGAAAATCAATACTACCATCATGGAACAAGAAACACTGCTTACAAAAGTATCCCCTGAAAACTCAGAATTACCTCTCGATTCAGCAGAACCACACCGTCCAGTATACAAATGGCCGTGCACATCAATGTGTGCCATTCCAAACAAAGCTTTCAAATCTTTACGTCAGTTCCTCAATCAATATGTAAAAGGTAAAGACAAAAGTAAAATGAAAGTGCTGCAAAATATGGATATTTGTCCAGTGCGCAAATACACAGGACTACAAGGACATTCATTAGCCTGCATTTCTGGCCTATTTGCAAAAGTACCTTCCATGATATCAAAAGAATATCAGTACATCATTCCAATGTAAGAAATTTAGTGTATAAAATATACTATGCAAAAAGTCCAGCTTCAGAATTAGGCAATTTAAATACCACTCTTCTGCATGGTACACCAAATACTTACAAGAAGAAATTGACCGTATTCAGAGAAAGTATTTTGGAAGTGAGAGCCACTTACAAAATGCAATAGTTTTAGAACATAGTAGCAACAATTCTGCACATAGCAACCTTCTATTACACACATACAGAAAAGAAATAGTAAAATTTAAAAGGTCATCGGCTGAAGTACCAAACCATGTGTGTGTGTGTTGTTGCGCAGAACGTTTACAAAAGAAACACAAAAAATGTAGACATAGCATACAAAATAGAAGACAATGAAGATTCTAAATGGTTTGAATTAGTTTTGTACCTTTTAGCATGAAAACAAATATGAACTAACTGAACGCCTAATATGTTGCAGTTACTGTACTACAAAATTAGACAACAACCACACTCTTCACGTGCTATTCAAATAATTTGGAATTGTTCCATTACCAAAATCCTGCAACAGCTCAATTTGTATGAGAGCATAATAATTCAAACAGTTCACCATTTCAAGCAATTATACGCCTTCATCCAAAAACAGCAAAATTACCTTCCTCTGAATTGGTGAAAGGCATTTGTGGCAAAGTAGTTTATTTGCCATTAGATCTAACGGAAAATGTACACACTCTAGGAGTGAACGTTCAATAGAGCATTCTTTAATAGTCTTGGTAAATGGTGTACCAACAAAGGACAAAAAATTTGGCAACAATTAGTGGACTTACACAAAGTTAGACAAGCATTGCAATATCTAAAAGACAATAATGAGTACTACAAGGAAATAAATATTGATGAAAGCTTAAGGGAAACAACTGAAATAATTCAAGAGCCATCAGAAACTGGACAATTCAAACTTCTGGATCCTGCTACAGTATCCACTCTTTTGGACCATTACACAATTCATCCATTGCATTCCAATGAAAGCATAGATGATGCACTAGAAACTTACCAAATGCGACAAACCAAAGGGTCACCAATGAGTATATGGGAAAAAGTATAGAAGCACGTGCTTTTCCACTGCTATTTCCTACTGGCAAAGGTGGAAGATACGATGATAGACCCACTCAGATTGGGGCATCAGAATACCGCTCTTTACGAATGTATTCGCAAGATCCCAGATTTAGACAAAATGTGGAATACATATTCCACCTACTCTATGAAAGTGAATTAGCAACACTATGTTATGGAGTTGCACACATTCTTAAATCTGGAACCCACTTTCAAAATATGTCAGCTACGCAGTTAATACAAAAAGTACAGGAAAAAATGAGGTTTTACAATCAAGTATAACAAATTTGTTTGCAAACATGCGTGGTACAAAGGAATACTGGTTCCGACGGCACGGAGACGTGCGTTGTATGATCAGAAACCTTGGACCACCGACTTGGTTTGTTACGCTAAGTTGTGCAGAATATGCATGGGAAGATTTACATGAGTTCCTACGCATAGCAAACAGCAACAAAAACAACATAGATATATTAACACCTGGAGAACTTTGCTCTCTAGATCCAGTTAATGTGTCAAGATATTTCCATCATCGTTTCATTGCCATGCTACACTTTATTTGCAATAAAACTGTTCCTCCCCTTGGAGAAGTGCAACACTTCTTTTGGAGAAAAGAATATCAAGCGAGAGGAGCACCACATATTCACATGCTGTTATGGATCAAAGGTGCACCGAAATTTGGTCACGACAGTGATAGCACTGTTTTGCAGTTTATCCAAAAATATGTCACTTGTGAAATCCCTTCACAACAGACACATAGTGAGCTGCATGGGCAGATTTTACAATTTCAAAGACACAAATGTGGCAAATATTGTCGCCGCAAATACACAAAACAAAGTAAATACTACACCAAATGCCGCTTTGGTTTCCCTAGACCAGTTACAGAAACAGGTGAAGTAAACAACTTCATGTCTTCAGTTCGACATAGTGTTAAAGGTAAATCACCTAAGAACACGTATTTACATAAAAAGAAGGGAAGAATCAAAATATATCAATGATTACAATGCAATCATTGCCCTCTTATGGAATGCAAACATAGATGTGCAGTACATTGCAGACAATTCAACTGCTGTTGCACGATATGTTACAGCCTACTTAACAAAAGCAGAAAAACAGAGCTTCAAGACCTCTGGATGACCTAGCATCAGACAAAACATTATCACAGAAATTGTACAGCCTAGGCATAAAAATGCTCTCTCATAGAGAATGTGGGCGCCTATGAAGCAGCAGATCGTTTAACGGTACTGCTTTGTATGGAAAATCAGACAACATAGTATGGCTAAGTCTTGGTCCTGCAAAATCTAGAAAAAGAGTGCTGAAATCATATGAGGACATAGAAACAATTGCCAGAAATGATCCCAACAGCAAGACATTCTAAAAACAATTTACTGGACACATACTATCCGAACAGGAGTAGCACTTTGGAAAGCATGTGTCTATACCACATAGCTCAAAACTTTGCATACAAAAATAATGTAAAACCCGATGAAAGCAAACGTAGATATAGAGTGACCGATTGTGAAGGGAGCTTAGTGAAACTTACCAAACAAAGCTTAATTAATCATGTAAAATTGTCATTAAAAACTCCTCAACAGAAAGAACTATATTACATGTCTCTGTTACAACTTTTCAAACCATGGAGAAAAGAGGAAGACATACTAGAAAACTATGACTGCTATGAAGATGCTTTCAAAGCAAATGAAAGCGCTATCACCGATGTGAACTTTACGCAGTACAAAACAATGTTACACAATGAGCAGCAACAGGAAGAAGAACTTCAGGCCAACTAGATAAGGACTCTTCCGACAGTAGTCAACCTTCTGTAACAGGAAGTCAAGAACCACTAGGACAACCACTAATAGCAAATGAGGCTGAAGTAGCTATGGCAGAAGTAGAAAACACCATGTATCGTATGAAGATAAAGAAGACTTAACTATACTACAATCAAAACTAAACAATGAGCAAAGTAGCATTTTTCAAGAAGTAACAAAACAAATTGCACATGGTGTACAACACGAAATAAAGAATGTACTGCCAAAATTACAAACCTATACTGCTGTATGTGAGTGGTGAAGCTGGATCAGGGAAAACATTCTTAATCAAAATCATCAGCAAGTTTCCTTCAACAATTGACAAACAACAAACTGTCAGCTGTTGTAACGGCCCCCACAGGTTTAGCTGCCTACAACATAGGCGGTGTCACTTTACACCGATTACTACTGCTTCCAGTAGAGCATCAAAATAAATTAGACTATTACAAACTTTCTGCAGAAGCTGCAATGGAATTACGTAGAGTATTAAAACAAATGAAAATGCTACTAATAGATGAAGTGAGCATGGTCTCCAACCTAATGTTGGCTTTGATTCACCTCAGATTGCAAGAAGTACTTAAAAGTAACAACGAAGAACTCTTTGCAGGGAAACACATTATCGTTTTCGGAGATCTTCTACAATTGACACCAGTGAAAGGTGAACCTATTTTTAAAACCTTAGGCCACAAACTCTGCCGGAAAACTGTTGGTAGCATAGGTAATGTCAACCTTTGGCAACATTTCCAATACAGAGAATTAACTGAGAACATGCAGCAATCTGCAGATCTCACTTATGCCAACATCTAAAAGTATTAGAGTTGGTGTACTATCGCAAGAAGCACAAGTTGTATTGAAAAACCGGCACATTCATGCACTTTATGGCGATAATGCATGTGCAACTGATGTTATGGAACAATAGCGCACAAAATGTCAATTGTATGGCCTTAATGCCAACTCTTGCAAGCTGTTTCAAATTCAATGAAACAATGTTAAATAAGAAATGCAACCAATAATGGAAATTAGCGCCAAGACAAACTAGACGTACATGGTATGACACTACCCATGTGTGAGCAAGCCACAACAAGACTAAATAGTTTAGAAAATTCAATCTCCAACACAGCTGGGTTGGAAAAAATATTAAAATTATCCTTAAATTGTAGAGTAATGCTTAAACGTAACCTTGACGTCGAGCAAGGGCTAGTTAATGGAGCACTAGGTACAGTTGTTGGCTTTCAATCATACCCACATGACAGCAACATTCAGTTTGTCAATATTCGCTTTGATAAAGTTTCAGAAGTGAAAAGGATAGGGCGCTCAATTGCTCGATTCCTTCTCTTCAAAGACATGTATGTACGTAGAGAGCAATTTTCTCTAACTCTTGCATATGCAGTTACATTCATAAATCCAAGGTCTTACCTAGACAAAGCATTGATAGATATAGGAAACACAGTCTTTAAGGAAGGCATGAGCTACGTAGCATTATCACGCTTACGTACACTTGACGGTCTATTGCTAATGAACTTTGATGCAAGTAAAGTCAAAGCTGATATTCCTTGCATGACTGCGTTCACTGTACACCCCTCATCTGAAACAATATCCTGTTCCAGATAAAGTAAAACGTGGTAAAGAAAACTAAATGAAACAGAAATGCAACAGAATCAACAGCAAATTCCTCAAAGAAAAGAAAAGAAGCTAAAGTTTCAGCAATTACCACAAACAAAGAAGAACCTATTAGGGAATGTAAACCAGGGACGTCGTCAAAGAAGGAACAGAAATTCGAAAAATGCACTCAGATACAGAACTAGCTGGTCCATTCAAATTTGCAAATGAAAGTGGGGTAAGTTGCTATGCAAATGTAGCAATGAATATTCTATTTCAATTGCCACCAATTGTTAACAATATTTACTTGCACAGTACAGACCAATTGTGTTTGCAAATGTTAGTGCTTCATAGAAATGCAACAAGCAATCCTGACAACACATACAGTGTTCATGGAATACGGCAAGAATTGGACGACTGTGCTGGAATGGTGAGATTCACTGTGAACTCACAAGAAGATCCACAAGAATTTCTAATGTACTTACTATTAGTATTGGAAAACAAAAGCATACCTGTAAATGAAATCTTCCAGATTTCGTACATGTGGAAACATACATGCACTCTCTGTAGCAATGTGATACAGGAAGAAATCCCAAATGAGCGATTTGTGTATGTTTCCATACCAAATTGTGAAAGCATTCCATTTCAGCAACTTTTACAGAATGCAAACCATGGCAGTTATGTACTATTTGCAATTCAGACAATCGCTCCACCTTACTGATACAATCACATAGTGCCTACATAAATACTTATGCTTCTACGTTATAATGCAGATGGTACCAAAAACAACTGCAAACTGACTGGATTCACACACGGTCAAGTGTCACTTGGAAGAAAACCTTTACAACAGTAGGTATAATCTACCATGCAGGAGAACAACCAATGCAGGTCACTACACTGCATACATTAAAAGAATTGTGGATGGTTCGAATGTAATGATAGCACCATTACTCTAAAGCAGAGATTGCCAGCTAATCTTACAAATGCATATTTAATCTTCTTAAAGCCAAAATTTAATAAATAATGTGTACTTCAAGATTGCCAAAAAATTATGTGAAAGACTACAAACAGTTAGAATACGCCAAAGGTATCTAACTGCCCAGAGGATGTAAGAATGACACAAATAATGAATATCACAGATTTTAGGAACAAATGCACAGTTAGAATATGCCTACAGTATCTAACTGTTGTTAAAATCGGCAGGAAGGCAACAAACATAACATTAATCAGAAAGATGAAGGAAACACTCAAAGGAAACAAGGAAGTAGTTAGTACCATAGCAAATGAAGTTTTTTTTTAATCCGACAAGGATTTTTTTTCCCAGACCAAGGATTAGAAAAGCAAACACAGAAACTGAGCAGCAATGCACAGTACACTGGTTTGTAAACTAAATATGAGGGTAAAAAAAAGGTAAACTGTCTATTAGCAATGTAGTAATTTTTCAAAAAATGCAAAGACTAACATACCTTTTTTTTTTATCACAGAAATGAAAAAGGGATACTTCCGCCAAGTACGAAAGCATTTAAAAATATATGTGGATTCTGAACAAAGTAAGGAGTAAGTATATTGGCAGTCATTTTCTACACATGCAAATCTACACGTCTAATCTATGGTAGTAATATGCTGCAGTGGCTGTAGGCTGGCCCTTGCATCTTCGGTTGTGTAACCTACCACCTACGCCTTACGACCAAGGTACAAAGAGTATAGTTCCTAGCCCACACCATTGCTGCATATCGAAACCATGGTCCTTGTAAATTAGCTACTTATAATTTACTTTTGGGACCATCGTCTGCAGCCATGCAGCCAAGACATTAGGGCGTGCACACAACTAGCGCATTACACCACACCCATATTCACTTATAACTCCACTGCTTATGACTTCAGTCTTGGGTGCATGGCCTTTGGGCATGCAGGCAAGACTCTGGGTCCTGGCAGAAACACCACAGCATATCGGAACCATTGTGCCTTGTCATTTCACTATGTACAAAGTTGGTTTGGGAGCATGGCCTTTGGCATGCTCCCAAAATGCTACGCCCTCCCCACACATCTTAATGATGTTTTGTATAGTACAAGTGTACCAATTAGCTGTGATATGGTGCAGTAGTTTGTAGCCACAGGCTACAGACGTGAGTTTGAGGCTATAGAATTATCAATGTATGGGTGTACAGTATATAAAATGCACAGTTGCTTACAACTGCAGTGCTTATTACTTTGTTCAAATACTCTGCATCCTGGCCACTACTACCACACCATATGACATCCATTGTGGCATATAACTACACTACATACAAATGTGCTTTTGGGGGCATGGCCTGCGGCCATGCACAAGTAACTGCAGACCCTCCCCACAGCTACCTGACTGATGTTGAATACTATGGGTGTCTCTGTAGCTCTGGAATGCTGCACTGTTTGTGGGCAGGGCCTAAAATCTTAGGTGTATGTCCATACATTTCAATATATTGTTGTGAAGTGGC
Source organism: Ambystoma mexicanum (assembly GCA_002915635.3). Lineage (NCBI taxonomy): Eukaryota > Metazoa > Chordata > Amphibia > Caudata > Ambystomatidae > Ambystoma > Ambystoma mexicanum. The sequence goes on from CM010928.2 coordinate 1,306,203,218, forward strand.
TTATAACTCCAGGGCTTACAAGTTTCCTTTTGGGTGCATGCTTGAGTGTATGGCATACAGCCTGCAACCATGCACCCAAAAGTACACATCTTGGCCAAAACCACCGCACTAGATAAAACCTATGTGGGCTTGTAAGTGAAGAGGTTATAGCTTTGTTGTTGGGTGCATGGCCTTCGGCCATGCTCCCAAGACTGCACACACTCCCCACAACCAGGCAATTGATACGCATTACTATGGGTGTATCCATGGGTGTGACATGCTGCAGTGTTTGTGGCCAGGGCCTAGAGTTTTGGAAGTAAGGCCCTGGCCACAACCACCGTAGCATGTGACACCCATGGCAGCGTATTAAGAATACAAATACCATAGGAAAAAGTAATGCAATTACGGCATGTTGGCAATTTCAATGTTCCCTAACACCACGCGTGTCTTTACAACAGTTACAAGTTCCCTGTGCACTGCACGGACTGAAATACTGCCCTTATTGGACCGCTCATTTTCTGTGCGTACAAGGTGGCCATAGAAAATACATCATGAAGAGGTTGTAACTTTGTTATTGGGTGCATGGCCTTTGGTCATGCACCCAAGAGTGCAGGGTCTCCCCACAACCACCTCAGTGATGTGTGATAGTGGGGGGTTTTCTATAAGTGTGGTACCCTTCACTGATTCTGGCCAGAGGCTTCACTCCTAGCTGTATGTCCATAGATATTACATGTTATGGGTGCGCAGTGGCTTGCACGTCCAGTACTTATAACTTTGTTGTTGGGTGCATGGCCTTTAGCCACTCCCCACAACTTAGCAATCGCTACGCAATACTACAGGTGTATCCATGGGTGTGACATGCTACAGTGGTTGTGGCCAGGGCCTAGAGTCTTGGATGCATGGCCGTCGGCCACAACCACTGCATACTAATGAATATAGGCGTACTAATGAATATAATAATACCCATAGGAGAAAGTATTGCAATTACGGCATGTTGTCAATTTCAATGTTCGCTACCACTACACGTGTCCTTACAACAGTTACAAGTTTCCTGTGCACTGCATGGACTGAAATGCAACTGTTATTACACCCCTCATTTTCTGTGCGTACAAGGTGGCCATAGAAAATACATCGCGAAGACCGACCCCCAGAACAAATGCATTGATCCCCCATGTCTTACTGTCTAAACCTGTCCCAACACTCTGTGACACAGCAAAAGAGTTTTATAAATATAGTATGTGTACGCTGGTTGTTGCTCCGCTATCAGCGGATCCAAGATGTCGGGCGCAGCCAAACAATCTTACGCAGAACACATCTTGCAGCAGCCAATCGGCAGAGACGTTGCGTGTCCGCCGTCATGACGCGAGCCCATTAGCCAATGGTTATCTTGTCCGTGGAGCAAACAGGGAAGTGTGACCACGGAGCGGACATATATATCACTAATTTTTTGAGACATACTTTTGGTCATTGGAAAGAAAAATACTGGACGGATTGTCACCAAATTTACAAAAGCACGCTTTCTGGACCAAGCCCCTATACCTGCCGCAAATGTCGTGAAAATCCGTCCAGCGGTTTGACCTGTAGCCGTGCGCAAAGTTTTTCCCCCATTCAGTCTATGGGAAAAAAAGACATTTTGGAACCCCCCCCTATAACCTTTCCCCCCTGGACCAAACATCTCCGAACTTTGCAAGAAGATTCAGAGTGGGCAATATACTTTTTTTTGCAAAGTTTTGGTGAGGATTCGTCCAGGGGGAGCAGAGTTATAAGCCGCCCAAAAAGTGCTCTTCCTATGGAAACAGCAACTTAACCGTAACTACACGGCTATATATATATATATATAGGAAAGTCCATTTGAGTCAAGTCACACATTCCACAACGCCATCTAGTAGTCATCGCTGGAAGTTCACCTCCATTGCTGAGCCACAACAGCAAGGCATTGTGGGTATGCAAAATGAGCTCAAATGCAAACCTTTTACTCCAGGAAAGTGTCTTTGTCTAAGCAGGTGATTCAGGATGCTGGCAGGCGTGGCAGAAGTCAGGATGCAGGAGCAGACACGGTGAGCATCCAGCTGCTAGATGCAGAACAACGCGAAGCACGTGTGGCTGTTCGGGTGGGGTTTAAATAGCCTTGGAAGAAGTTCCAGGTATGTATCCTTCCTCCAATCAGGTATGTATCCTTCCCCGACCACGCCCGGACGGTAAATTAGTCCCACAGGTAAAGTAGTTAATTTCAGGCCTCAAGGAGGCCGGGATCCTGCAGCATGGTCTGCATCAGGTAAGTGCACCCAAGCACTCCCATAATGAGCCTGGCGCCTATGGCCCCAGGACTGATGTTTTTTATGAGCCTGGTGCCATAGGCGCCAGGAGACTGTCCAAAGGGCCCCTATATGGGGTTGATGGGTCCTTCCTTGGGGACTGGATGTCCGCTTTCGGGGACACAGGGCTTGAACCGCGGCTCCCTGGGAGCGGGCATCATGACAGCTACCCCCTTACCGCCGTCGGAGGCTTGGTTCCCGGAATAGGGACTTACCGGCCTACTCCGACCTTTGTGGGACCGGTAAATCCCCATTCCGGGAACCATTCCCCATTCCCATTTGAGCCCCTATAATGCTCAATGGGAATGGGGAAGGAGCAAATAACGGTACCGCAATGCGGTACCGTTATTTGCACTGAAGTCCCTCAGTGGGTCCTGTCCTTAACATGTGGTCTGACCACACGTTAAGGACGGGACCCGCTGAGGGACCTTGTAGTAGGGTGGTGGGGATTATCGGCACCGGTGCCGGTAATCCCCTACCCCCTTCCGTGTAATGAGGCCCCAAGAATTGTATGGTGTATAAATATTTCCAGTTGCAGAGCTAAAAAAGCTCAATGGGCTGTACTCTGTTCACTACAGAATGCGTTAGCAAGGTCCGAAAAAATTGGACAGTTCAAAACAGTACAGTACAGGCAAAAACCATTCAAACTGAGAAACTTTACTCCAATCAGGAAGAAAAATAAAAAACAGCAGAATAACACATTTCATAGCTGCCTAACTGCTTGATGACATACACATATATATTCGTTTAAGAAACTTTAGTTAAGGCACATTTAAGGTGCTCAGATTTAACACTGAGTTAAGATAATCATCAGTTCCCACTTCTGCTGAATTTCAAGGGTTTTGTTGCATTAAATTTGATCACCTTAACTATCCCTTAACTAAAGATTTTTCAATTAATTTCAAGGGTTTTCTTATACCTTGGTTTCCTCAGGGCCCACTAGCCATGGACTTTCTGCCGTGGCCACTGTACATGTTGTACCAAAAGTTTTCTTTTTGGCCCACTAGACATGCCATTCAGCCATGGATTGTGGTCATGGCTGAACATATTGCATAGTTTCTTGAGTATGATTAGCTATGGACTACGTTCGTTGCCTCTGCATGTGTTGCACCAATTCCTTTCTTTACGGCCGATTAGCCATGGCCACTGGCTATGTAACACCATTGAATTGTTACAAGACACAGCAGCACCCGACGAAAAGGCATCCGCTCCATTTAAAGATGGTCACTGTTGTTGTCCCGAAACAGACAGCAGACCCTGATGCACACTTTCATTGTGCTGTCTTGCTGCTGAGCGCCCTGCCCCCTGTATATCTCATTTGGCCAAATTCCCCCTCAAAGCCTGTAACCAGTATGAGCCAGATCCCCAACAAAGCCACCTACTAAGGTATATGCCTGTCTGGGCCCCCGAACAGCACCCGACGAAAAAACATCCTGCTCCATAGCCCATCCATCGCTCATCAAGACAAGCTCACTAGGGCTTCACCCCATTGCATTGGAGCATTCGATCGATATAAAGTTGTCCACCGTTGTTCTCCTGAAACAGACTGCAGATCCTGCTGCACACTTTCTTTGTGCTCCCTCGCCACCTAGCACTCTGCCCCCTGGACATCCCAATTGGCCACATTCCTACTCAAAGCCTGTAACCAGAATGAGCCAGGAGGCAAAGCCAGCCCCCCTATTAGGCCACCTACTAAGGCCTATGTCTGTCTGGGCCTGTCCGAGCATGCACAGATGCTCAGCCCGCTACACTCTAGACATTTCCTTACCTCCACCTTCCATACCTCCTTTACTGACAAACACTGAACGCCTTAAACACACAACAATTAGCCACCTCAACCCATCCTTTCCTTCGTTGCAACCTCATTACTCTCTGCAGCCTCCCTCTACCAATTTAGAGCACACCGATCCAGGTAAGCCTGCTAGAAATATTCCAATCAGCAACACCTGTTTCGATAACTTTACAAACATTGTGCCTAGTGCACCCATTCCTCCACCCATCCACTTCTTGACACCTATTAACCCTATCAAGTTCACAGGTTCCCCTGCTACATCTGTAACTTCACACCACTTTGATGACCATTCTAGACCCCTAACCATCACCACGATTCACACTATCTTGAGTCCACTACCAAGTCTGACACAGTACTTACCTAACCTACACTCAACGCTACCCACATGCTACTTACATCCCATACACCCCTTCCCCCAACCGCCTCACTCCCTTCCACTCCCTTCCACGCACTGGTTCCCAAATAAATGTTAACCTATGCTCTCATGTGAATACACCAGCCTCTGCCATACATGGCTACACACCCGGTACCGCAGCTACAAGACTTCTCAGACTTTCTGCATGCACTTCCCCAACTCCCTTGGCCCCCCACTAACTGCCCACATTATGCCAAACCAACTCACCACCCAATCCCAAGATCACCCCCAAGCTCCCCCACCTCGCCCAGATCAAATGCACACTAATCAATGCATGCTCACTTTGTGAGCCTTCCACCAACATCTATGATCTTATCATAGATAACACCTTGATTTTCTACCCATCATTCATTAAATCCTGGATCCACACTGCCACCAGCCCTACTCTCTCCTTCGCAATAATTCCTGGCTACACTGTTCTCCAAACCTGGTGGAGCTGAGCCCACCCTCGCTAAAAATTCCCTATCCCTCAGACCAACAACCCAATTCCCAAAGCTCACTTGAGACAGACATCCCCTTACTGCTCACCCCCCTTGTCACACCAGCCACTTAAATAATACTCCTAGGTGACTTTAATCTAGGCTTCCGTAACTCCTCTGATCCCAAAACCCTAGTTCTTAGTAATTCACTTTCTGAGATGAACATCATCCAGCAAGTCTCTTCACCTACCCACATCAAAGGTTGTTTTGCACTACAACTTCCTTCAGCCCTAATAAGCATAATAAATGGTGAGGGATCATGCAAGTTGTAGTCAAAACATCTGGAGAGCCACAGACTGTAACCCCATGCCATAGATGGAATGAGAAGTGGGATAGTACAAACATGTATCAGGTGTAGCCTAGGGCAATGATTACATAGTATTCAGGATTACGGTTAATCACTTGGGAAAGCAACATACAGTGGGCCTCATTACGACCCAGGCGGTAAGTTACCGCCTGGGTCGTACCTTTACCACCATGGCGTAAACTATGTTTACGCCATGGTGGTTGGCGGATTTACCGCCCCATTCCGAGGTTGGCGGGGCGGTAAGTCCCCAATCCCATTTACCCTTCCCCATTCCATTTTGCCCCAATAGGGCATAATGGGAGTGGGGAAGGCGTTAATTACGCCACCGTAACTTACGGTGGCGTAATTAACAACAAGGTCCCTTAGCGCCATGGATTTTAACACCTGCTAAAAGCAGGTGTTAAATCCGCAGGTGTTAAATCCTCCATGGCGCTAAGGGACTCGGAAGCAGGCGGTAGGGTCGGCGCTGTTTACGCCGCCGTAAACCCCTTACCGCTGGGTCGTAATGAGGCCCAGTATCTCTTTTAAAGAAGATATGCTAACCTTGGAAATACAGGCATCCAGTCAAGTCTGCAATGATCTAATGGCAAAGGGGGCACAGCTAGGAGGTCCTCCTGTTGTTAATTATGAAGACATTAAGACATTTTCTGGGGCATCTTCTTTGCTGTATATGTTGGGTGCTTCCTTCAGAATCCAATATTATTGCTAATCATGGACATCTGGGAGACGTCGGGCAAACCACCCAACCAATACGTATCACACCTAGTTATTGTCCGATGTGATGCTGCAGGTGAAGCTTATACTGGGTTGCAGTGCTCTACCCAGCTTCAGCAGGAACCCCTTACTGATTCTCTGGATTGACTGAGGTGAATGAGGACTCCAGCAGCAGCTAACATGGCCCAGGAGTGTGTCTTAAATCACTAACCCAGTCGGAACCCAGAACCAAGGCATTCATGTCTCCTTTCACATAGGACATCAAAAAGTCCAGACGACTTTATTTAGATGCCGTACTGCTTTCAGGCACGTGTGGGACTGATATTAGCATACTATCCTTGTGGTCCTCAAGAGTTTAAACAGTATCCCCTTTGGCTCTCTTGATTGTGTCTCCATAATGTTCTGTTAGTTGACAAAACATAACATATCTCTCAATCAAGTAATTCGCTAGGATCTTCTTCTCCGTTAACCAAAATCACAACTGTATTTTACACCCAATAGACAATGTCAATCAATATGTGCTTCACACTCAACCAATCATTTTATGTTTCTGGAATACGGAAACCTTCCACATCACAGTATATCATGCGCTACCATGCTTCACCCTTTTGGGCAACCACAATTCATGTTATGCCTGAATTCTAAAACTCTCAATGGCTTCTTCCTCCATTAAAACAGTGTACACTGCCCTAAAGGCACTATTTTTCACACACATTCCACAAGACAGCTGTAACCAACCTCTGTCTCTCTTTATTTTCCATCCAATCATTTGCCACAATATTCCTCTCACACCCCAACACCCCTCCACCTCTACATTGTTTACTTATTATTTATGTTAATGTGATATAGTTTTATAAACAAAAACTTTACACATAATTCTACAAATATATGCAATTAATCATGCCTTAATACCCAAATTCATCATCTTAAAATATAATCATCTGAAAAAACTCATAAAAAGAACATATCTCTTGTTCCATATAAATAAGTAAATCACTATCTCTAAGATAAAAAGAAAGAAAAAAAAAAAAAGAGAAACCTACTAAGTAACCGAATGAATACAAATCCACCAATCGTACAAAGGATAAAGGTACAGTACATACATTCAACTCATACTAATATCTTTTACTGCTTTAACTGAATCGATGAAGGCAAGACTCTACCCCCCAAGATGAGAATTATTTCTGATCAGAGCATCGATTCATAAACCTTGTAGGATTAATAGGTTGCTGTCACTCAATCTTTTGTCGACAATACACCATACTCTATATAGTGCTAGATGGAGACTAGCATTCAAGGTGTTTATGCACATGTACCAAAACTCATCTTCCTTAATGTGGTTCAAATCGTGGACATAGCTGCCATAATGCTTAATATATGATAAACCCAACTTTGGGCATAACAGAAGGATTTGTCTGGCAGTTTCAAGTGAAGCACTGTTTTTACAGATCCGGCAGAAACGTTCAGCTTTAGGTATTGCTCATTCATGGCCAATCACTGTTAACAACGGGAGATGATTAATGCGTAGTAGCAATAGGAAGCATTTTACGTTATCTGATGGGCACATATTTAAGTATCCTTGGGGCTTACTATATGTATATAATATATGAGAGATGAATCCATAACTACTCCAGCTCTCTAGATGTTCATAGTGGCTTGCCAGTCCCATAACTTCAAACGCTCCCTCAGCTGAAATTTCAGGTATTCGAAGTCTTTACCCCACTTAGGCGTCCATCCTATTGTCCTGAACAGTGTAGTCATTTCTACCATAAGCTTAGACTGTTTGTTTCCACTGATATCTTCTCTCATAGTTGCCAGAAACAAATCGGTGGAGTTCACATGTATTTTAATGAAGAGTTCAGCTCTCTTCTTCAACACCATGGATTTCAGTGAGAACAAACCAAGTTCTAGTCTCAAAACTGCCCTCGGTATACCTTGCAGTAGTCCCAAAAGCTTCCGCCAAAACTTGCCCTCTATTATCTGGAGCCAATCTAAGTTAGTATTGACCAAGGCCTCTCGTCCATATATTACCATGGGCACCAGACATTGAATATATAATTGGCGAGCAGCCAAAATGCAATACCCACTCGGGTTTCGAGAGAATTGGCAGATCATAGCAGTTAATTGGGCAGCTTTTGTTTTACGATTTTGGAAACAGGTATCAAAGTTTCTTTTAGAATCAAATTCCACTCCCAGATATCTGTATGAGTGAGTGTATTGAATTTCATGACCTCTAACATGCATACGGGGGCGGCTGATTTTGCCATGGGAATAGAGAATTAATTCTGTTTTATCATGGTTTATCACTAAATCATGTAGTTCCGCATATTCCTAGAGCTGCTCTGCAGATCGCAAATGACCGCTGAATGTGTGGTAAAAAATGATCAGATCGTCAACGTATGCCATTACCAGACAGTGCTGGGTGCCCACTTTCGGGGGACAATTATGAGCAACTCAAATGAAATCAGGGATGTCTGACCAAACAGATTGTACGATGTAGGTGCAGTAACACATCCCTACTTCACCCCCCAGAGTTGTTTTATAGGTCTGGTGATAGTTCCACTTCCATCTAGTCTCAGCTGCACTGTGGTGTTATAATGTAGAAGCTGTAAGTAATGGAGCAACCCATCAGGGCACGCCATCCCTTTCAACTTCCTCCACAGCTGTTCCCTATTAACGACATCAAAGACCACCTTAAAATCAACGTATAAGGCGTACACTGGCGGGTTATTAGGTTGAAGAGCTTTTTCTCTTAGATTATTCATGATGAGCAGATTATGAGAGGTAGAATATCCGGTGTGAATCCGCTTTGAAAACAGTCCAGAACCCCTATTCCTTCAGCCCAGATTTGCAATTTCTGCAATAATAGGCAGGAAAACATTTTACTGGAGCAGTCCAACATAGACAATAGTCCATAGTTTACCGGATCCGATCTGTTCCCTTTTTTAAAATACAGGCACTAATATTGCATTCTGCCATGTCTCGGGGATTCTCCCTTCAATGAGGACCTTTTCAATTAGGATTTTCAATAAGTTAGCCCAGAAGATAGGGCTATTTTTCATAACAGTATTTGTGATGCCATTGGGTCCCGGTGCATGGGAAGTCTTGAGTTTAGAGATTTTATCTAGGATTTCTCCCACACTTACTGAAAATTGAGGAGGGACCTGCTTAACTGTAGGTGATGTTTCAATTATCTCACCATTTTTCCATTATGCTTCTCGAGGAACCCCACCCATTCCTCTGCACTTATGGGGTTGATTTGGCGGGTTACCCTACTCCCCTCAACTCTCCAAGCAGAGCCCAGATGTTTCGGGTGTTTCTTGAACAGATAACTTTGACAGTCTTTTGCCAACATTCAAGTTTTTTTTGTTTGTTCTTTTCCATTGTTTAGACCAGGATTCTTCAGTTCTCTTATCTTGCTATGGGCTGCAATCATGGACCTAGTAGTGGTCCTTATTTTGCGCATTTCGCTTCTAAGCATCCGTTTGGCATCTCTTATTACTCTATCATAGATCGGAATAGGACCTGGATCCCTGATAGGGCATAATGACTTTTTGGTAGCATACTTGCCCGTAAAGGCACATATCCCTCCCTCCATGTCCTCGAGTGACATGAAATTAAATAGATTATATTGCCTTATATCCCCGTTTTCACTGTCTTGGCTTGCTCTTATGATGTTCTTTTCTGACCACACTAGTCGTGTGGCTGCTTGGTTAATTATAGTGTTGCCAGTCGGTATAGCCTGGGATGGGCTCATTATGCTTTCAAAAGTCATGCTTAGAACTTCATGATCGTTCCAGTCATTATCCAGAATGTTCATATCTTTAACCAAGGATGTCACTTCGGCACTAGTACGGACATAGTCAAGTGTGCGGCACGCTGCTCCAGCATTCCATATATATTTCCCCGGGCAGTCACTAAGTATACGCTCGTTGATAATTTCAGGGTCCCAATTTTTTAGGAAACAAAGCCACCTCTCCCCCTCCTCATCACAATAGTTAAGTTGCATAAGTGGGAGCGGATGCAATGATTTATTATTGGTGGTTCCACCTCCCCCTTTGATTTGGCAGTTAAAGTCACCAGCCAATGTAACAAAATTGCTTTTCGTTTCACTTCTCCATTCACTTAACAGCTCATGCAAAGTGTCTTGTATTCGTTCTCTGCCTGTCGCACCCTGGGGATTATACAAATTAACCAATAACAGTCTCACCCAGTTATCTTTCATAGGTATAACCACCTCCACAGCATTAATATTGTCCTCAGAATCAGTAGGGATTTCTTAGATACTATTGACTTTTACACCCCAATCATTAGTCCTCCATAAGGTCTTCCAAACTGTCCCTTTTTGCTAGAGTATGGTATAGCATATATCCATCTATTACAATAGGGGTGAGCAACCAAGTTTCTTGCAGCATAAAGAGAGAATGTTCCATGATGAGTGGTAGTGAGCCATTATTTACAATAACATATTTGAAACCCCTAGTATTCCAGGTCAGCTGTGAACAAGTTCAAGGTTTATTCATACCAGGGGTAAGGCATCTGCTAACCACTTAAGGGTATTCTGGATATCGCTCATGTGTACATGTTTCCCTGTAGTTAGTGCAGGCTTACAATTTTGTTATCCTTAAAGGACTTGGGCTTTATGGTTATCTATGGATTATCGTCCTCGGGGTTAACATCCACCCCCAGGCCCACCTGGGCCAGGCTGTTCCTATGTTTCCGTATAAGTTGTGCAGAAGCCAAAACCTTACAGTGCAGTGCAGTCACATTAGGGTTAGAGGAATGGAGAGGTTGTACAAATGAAAAATCCTCAGAGAGAATTACTCTTAATTGTGGTATTAAATGCATTTTGGCAAGCACGGCCCCCGCGGCAGCCACTTGCCTTTAGTTTTCTAATTGAGGTTCTTCACTATCAAATCTTATTCTCCATTCTGTTTTCCTCTCTTGACTACGCCACACTTTCCATGTCAGAATCAATACTCTCTTGACTGCATCTTGAGGCATTCCTTTGAGGAGTAGAAAATTGATTATCTTTGGTGGAGGAATTTTCAGAGGAGACAGAATCTTGGCTGTCATTGCTAACGATGGATATTTCATTGGATTTTTCTGGTAATATCCAACTTGTTAGTGTCCCAGGGCCATTTCTTTGCTGTTTCTTGGCCTTAAGGGATCTTTTCCTAGCCTTTCTAGATGTTTGCTTTGGCTGTATTTAGGCAGTGGAGATGCCACCTCTACCGTACATCTTTCATTGTTGCTCTCTTAGCCATCCTTCGCTGTTTGTAGGTGTATTCTTTGTTCTTCAATAGGTATTACAAGTACCTCAATGTTTGCTGGGGCCTCAGGGGTCACTTGTTCCTTCTCTTTAGAAGTCTCAGTTTCATTTACCAGGCCCGGATTGGGTAGATTAAGCTGTAATACTGTGTTCACATGAATTCTCCCACATAGTTTGAGGAGGATTTTTAAGGCAAACTGTAAGAATATGGATGCCTGAAGATCTGCAATTGCAGCAGCATTCGACTGAGATTAGTCATTTGTGGGACCTCTGCCGGGTTATCCGTGTCCTCAGTGTCAATCCGCAGATTAGGGGATTCAGACAAACGACCAGTACTTAAAGCAATAGAAGGGCTATTTGCCGGCTGGAGTACCTGCGCCTCTACTGTAATAGCTACTGCTTTCTGGGGCGACCCCATTGTGTTATTACCAGAGATTACATTACTTGGGGTCGGCGCCATCTATCTCTGTATCGATAAGCAAAGATCTAGTAATGAGTTGTCAATATCATCGTAATTTGTCGAGTCCAGAGGTTGACTCCCATTATGCACAGAGGGAGTTGCCTCTTCAATAGGCTTATTCTGATGTGCTGGTGAAGTTTTTTGGAATAGAGCTGGAAAGTACCTTTTTCACGCAGAGGCGCTTTCAGTTTCCCCTTCTTTCGTTTTGTTTAAATTCATATTCGTTTTTTTGGTGTTTCCTTTTCTCAGATTGTAATTCGCTTTTGCGCCACGTGCTTTTGGGGGCATAGTCACTTTGGTTATAGTATAAAGTACAAGCTCAACAGATTGATAATACTATGCCAAACAAGGTATTACGTGAGCTTAATACCCACAGCTGTGTACAAGCACTGGCCAGACGGAAAATCACGTGGGGAATAATGCACTTCGATGTACAGTGGGGTAGGCGCTGCCCACCGGATTGAATTAACAAGTAGGTGCGCCCTTCAGGAGAGGCCTCCCCTCAGCGGTGTTCGCTATGGTGTAAGCAGATCAAAGAGGAAAACAGTCCCCCATAGTCTCCCGTGCGTAGAAATACCCACGCCGATAGAGGAAGCTAGTTAGTGGGCGCGCTTACTGTACCAAGGATCGTGACTCAGTTTCTCCGCTGCTCGCGTACTCCTTACGGGGTTCTGTCACGAGGGGGGGTCCTCCCCAGTCCTTCCCACAAGTGACCACAAAGGACCACTTGTCCACCACTTCTCCGCTGGCTCCGCGCACCAAATGGTTTGAAGTAGTTTCTGCTGGTAAATCCGGCGTTTTTGCTCCGCCTCAAATCGATAACAACTGTAGAAATACTCCACAGCACCACAAAGGACCACTTTTCCACCCACTTCTCCGCCCCTGTTTGCAGCAGCAACACACATAACAGCAATACAAACCAACCCCGCCCACCTCACACTCTCCAATCAAATTAAAAATCCCCCTCATATCTCAACCATGGGCTGTGGATCAGCTTACCTCACAGACAACGCTCAAGACACCCTTTTCTTCTACTGCCCTATTCCCATCATACTCCTTGCAGGTCCACACAAGCAACTTTCTTAAACTACAAATACCACACAAAGGTACTTGCTCACACCCTGAAAACCTTTGGTCTCTGGTCCAAATGGCACTCACCTCCAACACCTTACTCTTTATTCACGAACACCCTCACAGCCACAAACATCAGCCACTACACACACATGGGACCAATTCATCAAACAAACCACTAAAGACAGCACAAGCAACCGCCACAATGTTCATCTACCCAAAGTGACTCTGAGATATGAGTCTGCAACTTACACACTATCCCAACAGAAGCTGCCATGCTCCTCATATGAGATAGTCACAGACAGCACTGCGGTTTCTGACCTGGGACACTGCTCACACTATCACTCTTCCATCTTGCACACACCCTTACTAACCACACATGCTATCATTATACCTTTAACCCTTCTCCAATAGATGGACAAGCAAACACACACACACACACACTTTGTAGATAGTTGTAGGGACCAAACCTCTACAAGGACCCCTGTGAGGAAACCTGGAACATGATTGTGACAATCTGCTGCTACCTCCTGAGGACAATAGTCAGTTCCAAGAGGCTTTGTAAAAGTCAGACATGCTGCCTAGCATTCCACCCACTTAGATCAAGCATTGTGCTTAGTCGATGCTGCCTAGCATTCCATCCACTTAGATCACGCATTGTGCTTAGTCGATGCTGCCTAGCATTCCACCCTCATAGATAACGCAACAATCGCAAAGTCACAAATCATTTGTGGCAGTGCTAAGCTGCACTTCAACAAGCCACTACGAGACCCACAAGTGGGAAGAGACTTTGGCCAGTGGAATGGAAACGACTATATTAATATTGCACAGCTTGAGGAGATATGATCCCAAAAGAATAACTACTGCACAATAAGGAGAATAACATAAAACAGTTCGCAATCTCGTGCTTTAAGGCTTGAATCATTGTTATTTTTGCATAAAATTAATAACTATAATAACTGTACATACACAATTAAGCTGTGCATTTTAAACTCCCCCGAGTCGTTGGAGGCTTGTGGCAAATGACAACCTATTCATGGCCTGCCTGCTGCGTGTTAAACAAATATAGTTCACAGCTTCGGTGCATAAGGGATTTGGGTTTCAAGAATAATTCAAATTCGGTATTGTGTGGAGTGCTATTCATTCCATAATAATCTGTTGGTTTTAAATGGAAGGAAATAGTAGGGAGCCGATTGAATGCATTCCATATTTTAAAAATTATACGTTTTTCAAGTAGCCTATACTGCCCTACAATTAGGTCCGGCTTTGCCGGGTTGCCACTGAACCCGCCTGCCTGCCCTCTAGGTTGCTTTGGCTTGGGAAAGGCCCCATTCCCTTGCCTGTCAGTTTCACAGAGCTTTACATTTCCTATTTAGGATATGTTGTTTTTCTAATCGTTCACATAGCAGATCATGAATGATATGGACATACTAATACGGACGATCGATCAATATTATGGAGCTACCGGATCTCTGAGTCCAGGCATCTGTGTTGAGAAGTCAGGAAGCGCTTACTTACTGTGAATTGAAACAATTGCTCTGGAAATCTGGCTATACTCCGTTTATGAGGCACACATGGATCTGGATGCCGGCCGTTATATGCATAAGTGAAACCACTCACACTACTTACCATCTTCAGTAAAAAGACTGCCATAGTGCAGGGCTGTGATGAAAGGTGCACAATAGCGCGTGAAGTCACATCTAAGAATCACCCATTCTCTAATGCATGAGGACTTAATAGTTATTTTGTCTTTATTGATTGAAAATTAAATTTGCTTGACCATGAAGCACCGAACAAAGACAGGTGTTAGTGGCTGGAGTAGTGCCACTGCTGGGTGGTTTACAAGCCTTTATGGGGTCATGATGTAGTAGTTGATACATGTTGAACTGGCCGGTGGTGGGAAAGGAGTTGGAAAGAGTAAATAGAATGAGCAAGACAGACCTACATATCCATTATTTAAATGCAAGCCAGTGATGATTATGGTTGGGGATCAATGGGGTGAACAGCTGCATAACGTTGCAATGTAATACCTTTGTTATGTTGTGTGATATGGTTCTTGTATAGCTCTCTATAACACCTAAATGTGATGTCATGGTGATGAGGGTTTTATACTAATTGACCTTTTCACAATTGGCCTTGGGAGAATTGACCTCAGGAGAATTGACCTAATTTAGAAGGTCAATTAGGGCATATATGCGGGGGAAACCCCTGCAACCCCCCACCCAATCCAAAACCCCCTGCAACCCCCCAACCAATCCCCTTATATTATTTATAATCCAAAACCAACCCAATACATATATAAAAGAACTAAAATAATATAAAGGTCAATTGTGCAGAAGGTCAATTAGGACCACTATAATTAGGTCAATTGTGGAAAAGGTCAATTGTAAAAGGTCCGTTTGGGTAATATCGGTGCTGAGACCCTTCGTAAGTCATGTCTGATAGAGCAAAACCCTGCCTCTGATTAGTGGGCTTCATGGATTATTACATGGGAATGTATTTAGGTCTCCCTAAACATGAGTTGGTTCTGTGTCAGTATTAGGAGGAAAGAGTTGGAATGCCAAAGCTTCAAGCGGTGTAGCAAAACGTGCAGCCTCCTATTCTTGCTCACCTGTATTTAGGTAGGACCAGGAGGTCTGTGTTTGAGGACAGAAGGAGTTAATCTGGTCGGCAGAAGTGTAACTTTTTATGATTGGTGGGGCTGGTCCAGGGAGGGAGTGGTCTACCATGAATTCATCTTGACACAGGCTGCCTCCTGCAACCAGCAGAGGGATTGAATTGCTAATGAAGAGTGATCTGAGAAACAACCGTGCAGCAACGTTCGGATTTCTCTGCAGGCTGTCGGGCAGGGGCTCGTGCGTAGACGCCATTGGTGTACTTTAAATGAGTAAGTGCCAATGATAGCCTACCTGTGTTTTACTGGGAAATGTTAAAACCATGGTGTATGCTTTTCCGCATCTTCATGGCAACAACACATTTTTTGTGTTAGTGTGGCAATTTGTGTCAGTCAGATGTTTGTTGGTGTCATGAGGGTGGCTGGGATCAACCACCTGGCCAAGAGAGAAAAGCAGTTAAACTTAATTGTTTTTTTAAATGTAGGGTATTTTACAGATTGGTAAAACTGATAAATGGGGAACTATAAACACAAAGGAACCAAATAATTCTTCCAGTCCCTTTAGGTCTATCCATGTCAGCCAACAGCAGCAACACAACCTTGGGTTTAAAGGGCTTCCTTCTTTCGGGGAGTGCTTTTTGAGTTCTCAATTTGGTCTTAAGGTTTTCATAGGCCCTTCATCTCTTAGCCTCTTGGGATCTTCTCTTTCTCTACTCTGGCTTCTCACCTTCGGTTTTAAGGCATCTAAAAAGATTTGTCTCTAATGAAGAAGACTCTGAGACACCATGTTTGGGAAAAGTAACTTCTTTACTGAAGTTCAGTTGACAAGGGTACACGTACAGGTAAGTTCTTAGGTAAGTTACAAGGAAGCCATAGAAGACATCTACCAGCACCCTCACTCACAGGCACTCGGCTCACCAGCTGACATCCAGGGAACACTTAGATGTTCTCAAACACAAATGTTCCACTCATGAACATTCCAGAGGTGTTCCATATAGCTTGCATGCACACAGCACCAGGGCAGTGGAAAAACAAGACACAACAGGATCCTCTCACTCTTTACTCCTTTTTCCCTCAGGAATGCTTCCGGTAGGCTTAGGTCAGGTTTAAGGGTTTCCAGCACCCTTCTTCTCAGAGTGTCTTCCCATTGGGTCTTCCCAGGGGCTCTTCCGCTGTCTTAAATGGGCTGCTCAGGCAACAAGATTAAGCTTCAATTGACCCCAATGACCCTCTCAGGTCTTAATGCAGACTCCCCTAATGACTTATCTCTTGCTCCTCCTCAGCTTTTAATCCAATCTCTTCTTCAGCTCTTAAACCGACCTTCTCTTGATGACTCTTCTCCACCTCCCGCTCCTCTCATAATTCAAACTCCCCTAATGACTTTTCTGTTGCTCCACATCTGCTTGCAATCCAATATCTTCCTCAGCTCTTTAACCTTTTACCCCAACCTCCTCTTGATGACTCCTCTCCATTTCCTGCTCAGCTCTTAATCCATTCTCCTCCTATTGACCTATCCCCCTCTCTTGCCTCCATCCTCCTCCTCGCTCCACTCTTCTGACAACCTCCTGCTTCACTTCCCAACTCAAACTAAATTTCCCCAAGAGCTCCTCCTCCAAACACACACCGCCCATCTGCGCCTCTGGATTTGTATTGTCCTGTATCCTCTCATCTGGGCTGAGAGTGCTGTGAGGTGCTAAGGCACTGAAGAAAATGAGTAAGGAGCTATGATAGGTTCTCCTTAATGAGAATAACTGTATATTTTTCAGCCAGCACAGCTCAGTTAGGATCAAGCTTTTGAAAGGCTGATCGGCCATTTTGGTGGTGTCTTTCTCTATTAGCATACCTGAGACACTCTCTTTTCTGCCCCGTGGTCCAGAGTCCTTGCCAGTGCTCTGCAGCAGAGTTAGCAGCTGGTAAGGAAAATACGAGTGATTTAGAACTTAGCATTGTTTCCCTGTGAGTGACCTAATTTAGAAGGTCAATTAGGACATATATGTGGTGGGAAACCCCCGCAACCCCCCACCCAATCCAAAACCCCCTGAAACACCCCACCCAGCAGAGAAACACATTCAGAGTAGGTATGTAGAACTTGAGCTGAGAGGCTCCCCTCACCTGAATGTAGCGTGCCCTTGATCACCTAGTGGACTCTCTAGTGAGTGTCAGCAGAAAATACAGTGCGCATTAGATGGCTGAACAGAGTTTCCAAGCCTTGGTGAAGGGTTGTTATTCATTCATTGAACTACATCTCTTAAAGGAACAGTTTCAAGAATTGTCTCTGCTTCAGTGGTATACCAAATACTTCTCTGTGGGCATTGTTAGGTGGAGGACCATTGGCTCCATAGGGATTCCTCTTCCCAGATGCAGAGATTGTCTCCCTTAAAGGTACAGTACCACTTGCTGCTCCTGCAGGAGCCAAAGTCTCTGTAAGATGTTTAAACTTCTTGGAGCATGTTGCGGTAAGGTTCGTGATGGGGGTTAGGTCTGGGTTTGATTAGGAAGCCCCACTGGAGAATTGGAAGGGAATCTGCATGTGACTGCCCCCTGCTCAGTGACAGGGATTTAAGGAGATTGATTACGGGAGCTTCCCTATACCACCCCAGGCCCATCTTCCACTGACTCGTGGGGACCCGTGACCCCGTCCTGGTCAATCCAGTGCCTTACAGCTGCAGCCCCCAACCGGTTGTATGTGATTTTACCGCAGCTAAAATACTGCAGGGAAAAAATACAAAAAATACCGATTTATGCATTTACTTTTTTTGCATTTTTTATGTGGGGGAGCCGCCATGCAGCCCCCCATTCTCCCATTAAATAGACTACTACCCTAACCCATCCCCCACATATATAATGCCAAAAAGTGTAAAAAGTGTAATTAAAGAAATCAGTATTTTCGGTATTTTTTGCTGCAGTATTTTTTTCCGCAATAAAATCACTGGATACCGCGTTCCCCCCACCACCACCCGCCCAACCATCTCTATTACAATTCCGTTTCAAGGAAGGGTTTCACATCCAGGGGTCACTAAATATCTTTCCCTTTGTGAAGTATGGAATTGGATTTTTCTGATTTTAAATCGAACTTACCAATTAGCTGGTGGTCATTCGCATAATTAAGAATGTGGATACGCCCTTGCACAAGGACGTCTTCCCCTGCCACACTGACAGCTTGGCACATGTGCACCCTTTGGAGCATAGGACATGCCACGGAGGGGGTGCATGGGGCATAGTGCAGTCTTTTAGTGCACTCCCAAGAGTGACATGGACACTGGGGTACGAGCTAAATGAATGATAGCCTTCATTCCGTGGATCACTCTAAGGCATTTTGCTCATTTTAGCATGCACACAGGAACGCAAGCTGGTAAAATAGCTCAGCGGGTTGAGCGCTTGCTGCTGCGATCTGAGCGTGATCTACAGGTCACAGGTTTGAATCCCGGCAAGGCCAACTCAGCCTTTCATTCTTCCTATAAATGAGTACCAATTTCGGTTGGGTGCTATTGTATGTAAATATGTGCTTTGAGTTAAGGCGCTATATACATAACTCATCATCAAAATTTTAATCTCTAGTATATTTGGGCGAAAGCACCAGGTAAAGTGCAAACTGAAAGATTTCAACCTAGGCTGTAAAGACATTTTTTAAAAAACCTGTAATTCTATGTCAGATCATCGGTTTGAAGTTGCAGCCTGAAGGTGTGAGATCCCCAATCCTGAAACCGACTAACCCACCGCAGCTTTCACAGTAAGTGTTTATTTTCTAAAACCTTTGGGCCTAATTCACAGAACGTTTAGCATGGAGTAAGTGACTTTGCGCGGCAAAAATACACTTTGCACCGGGCCTAATTCACAGAGAGGAGCAAAGTGACTTTGCACTGCAAAAGTACTCTTTTCAACGAGCTTAATGGCCTAATTCATACAAGAAGTCAGCATGATTTTTGTGAATTAGGCCCATTTAGCGTGGTGCAAAGAGCACTTTTGCAGTGAAAAGTCAATTTGCTCCACTCTGTGAATTAGGGCCCCATGAGTCAAAGCTTGCACCTATTCAAATGTTACCATTAGGAGATCATAGACTATATTTCAGAAATACTGGCATCCAAATAAATGTAGGATGGAGTGCTCTGCAGTGGGCATGAAAGGCTCCTCAACCCAGAAGGTCTTCTGAACGGTTTCTCTGCATGAAAGGTTGGTCTACCTCTACCCTCTGAAGAGAACACTTTGGTAGCATGGGTGCACTACAGGCAACCATTAAATAAATAAATAATTCCTGACCAGCCAGTCTCATCATAGTGTGTAAACCACCTTCAAATCTTTGATAACAATAACTTCATATAAAAGCTGGGAAGTAATTCTATATGTAGCCGAACGGATGAGTTGGTGGGGAAGAAAAATATGTTGCACATTCACAAGATTCGAGAATAGTCCTACTGAAATTGTGGACACGAATACTCATTCAGTGTGTATGCTGTCTAAGGAATTTCACGTAGATCCAAATCTCCCATCTAAGACAAACAAAGAGAACAGGCTACCCCTCCCTGTTCCACGCCTTCAATGACCTTTGCATAGCACACGCTGTCCATGGAAAGTGATAAAGGAATGCCACCCTTGATGTTTTGTTGTAATGTGAAGTGTTGTTCATAAAAAATGACATATGTATAGAATTCTTTTTTAACAGATTTCTGGCAAGAGTGTGCAGGATTAATTTCATTTTAGCACAGAGCATAGTTCTAGGTCATTAAAAGTGTGGAAAATGGACGGGTAGCCTGTTCTCCTTTTTTGGCTTAGATGGTAGTTAGTGGCTCTTCCCCTCACGAGACGGGCCCCCGATATCAAATAAGGTGGGAAGTACCCATAGTTTCTTCTATGATTCAAATCTCTCTTCAGGAAGGAATTGTGAATGTCTTTGAATGTGATTATTTATAACAAGGAGTGGTGCTAAATGAACACTAAGAAATTGAGGCAATTACAGCTTGTTGAACTGTATACATTTTATTTATAAAATAAATAGAGGCACTTTCAGTTTATTGAACATTATCCATTGTATTTAGAAAAAGCAAAAAAAAAAAATGATACATTGAAATCAATTATAAGACGTACAAAGTGTTTCAAACAATTGTAACAAAAATGTGTTCGTACAAGGGGACGCCAACATGTGGAACATTTAAACAGAATGTAGCTAAATCCAATTCATGAAACTCAATACATTACAAGAACGGTGTCAACCATGGAAAAACACAGGCTCATCCAGCAGACTGTCAGCCTTCCACATCCATTATCATATGTGCCTCAAACCACACTTCACCATAGTCATTCAAAGATAAGAAATACCAGAAACCTGATGAGAGGCCTGATTTTAGATTTTCAGGCACAATGGCAAAAGCAGTGTGTCCTATAGTGAACAACAAGTGGAAGTTTAAATACCTACTATTTTTCAAATGTCCACTGGTCTTTCTATGACATAAATATCCCATGGGATTCAAAGCTTAGATGGCATTTAAAAATGGAGGTATTGAAAATGGCAGTTATTTTTTGCCCTTATCACCAGTACATGTATAGCGATAGAGAAAGGCTCTGATTTTGATGAGCACACAGATTGAAGTTTACCAGGGGTCAAGTACAAAAAATAAAAGTGGGGGGACTAATCAACAAACGCAATGGGATGTGGTGTCACCAGAAATTAGTATCAAGGTAAATATGCACATTTCATTAAATTGGCTTTGCACAGCCACGCAAATTGCACGGGACTTATGGCATCTCTCTTCCATAAAATCAACACACACACAAAACCAAGAGAGGATATTTTCTTCTAATAGTGTTTTTGAAAACGTTCAAAAGTGTGCATGTTTTAAACTCCAAGAACCAATACAAATGTTTTCTCTGGAACTTGCAGTACCGAAGTGAGCGAGTTCACCTTGAGTTGTTTGTTATTTTTAATCAGGTTATATAGTACACTGGTTAAATGTACTGCCTGCAAACCTGAAGATTGTGGTTTGATCCCTGGCGTAGTCAGTAAATTGTGATCTTGCAATTTTCTCAGTTGTGTGGCAGAGATAGATAGCACAGCGAGTAGAGCGCTCCTTCAGAGCCTGCCGACAGGTTCGAATCCCGGCAAGGCCAAACGTAGCCTTTCATCCTTCCGAGGTCGATAAATGAGCACCACACACCATGGGTAAGAATAAGCAGTGCTCCGATGCAGGTTCGGATCCTGGCAGGGCCAAACGTAGATTTCATCCTTCCAAGGTCGTTAAATGAGCACCACAGAATAAGCAGCGCTCTGATTTGTGAGGGTTTGTAGCCTCTATAAATACTAAATTACTATTATTAGAGCTGGAGAGTTGAGGGCAAGAACAGCATCCATTCATATGGCACAAATGCAAGCATCTCGGCCCGGGCATAGAAGCTAGATTCTACATGGAAATCCTCCAGGCGGTTTCCATAGGCAGCCATGTAAATTCCCTCCACATAGACTGCACATGATGGGCAGCATTTCAGGAAGCAGTATACAACCGCACCAAAACCCTGGTAAACACAGTTTTCCAAGCAGGAATGCCACCCATTCATGAAATCAATAAAAGGTGCACTGTGTTGACTGCTTACGCTTTCCGGGGGACACTAGGACGACAATAAACATGTGGGTAAACACCCAGAGAGTTGTGACTGTGACGATGTAGTACCTGCACTAAAATGTGCAAATGCATTTGCCACACTTATGATTATCTGCACATCTTACTTCCTCCTGAGTGCTCTCGGTACAAATGATGCAGGTGCCATATTGCTGTCAATATGGCGGCACCCGTGTGTGGCGGCAGTTGCGATACATAGTTTGCAGCCGGAAGGAATTTACAGCCGATTCATGGAATAATTAGCGCGGCGCAAGTGGGCAAAAACGTGCGAATCGCAGTGGAATAGCGAAAATCGCAGTGGAATAGCGAAAATCGCACGAAAAGCAGCGCACGTCGATTCATGGAAGGCCGTGCGCGAGAAAACCAGCGGATGTGCGATAAAAAGTGCGCGGCGCACGTTGGCGCACAGGCCATCTAACAGCGTGCGCCAGGTCACAGCGAAAATCGCACAGGCCACAGCGAAATTCGCACATAGCGCGGCGCACGCAACAAAAGTAGGCGGAACACGGGCGTAACACTCGGAATGGGAACAACTTGCCAAACGTGGGCGTCACGGGGGAAGTACAGGGCACAAGTGCGCGGAACGCCCACACGCTCGCCTACAACACGTATTCATGGAATAGAATAGGGCAAAAAGCGCACGCTCAAACCAGCGCACAGGCACAAACACGACCGCCACAAGAAAGCAGGCGGTAGCGTCTCTGCGGCTGTAAGAAATGTGCGCCAAAAGGTGCTCCAACAAATCACACCTATATACTGCCATGATGAATGTCCCATACTGTGGCCCTCCAGGAAAAATGACATGCAAAGGGGTACCCACAAACACGGACACCCGCTGAAAAAAAATACGTGTGCGTGTATACCGGGGTGCGCTAACACGCGATTTCAGCAGGGTACGTGCATCACAGGGGTTCGCGTGAAGTTTCACACGCGATCGGGCCTGGGGGAGCGGGCTACGTGTATATCAGGGGGTTCGCGTGAAGTTCCTCACGCGATCGGCCTGGGGGAGCGGGCTACGTGTATTACAGGGGTTCGCGTGATGGGGGAGCGGGCTACGTGTATTACAGGGTTCGCGTGAAGTTCCTCACGCGATCGGCCTGGGGGAGCGGGCTACGTGTATTACAGGGGTTCGCGTGAAGTTCCTCACGCGATCGGCCTGGGGGAGCGGGCTACCGTGTATTACAGGGGTTCGCGTGAAGTTCCTCACGCGATCGGGCCTGGGGGAGCGGGCTATGTGTATTACAGGGGTGCGCGGGAAGATCCAGGGTGCGCGGGAAGTTCCACACGCGAATAGCCTGGGGGCGCGTGTATTCCAGGGTGCGCGTGAAGTTGCACACGCGAATAGCCTGGGCGCGTGTATTACAGGGGTGCGCGGGAAGTTGCACACGCGAATAGCCTGTGCGCGTGTATTTCAGGGTGTGCGCGGAAGTTCCACACGCGAATAGCCTGGGCGCGTGTATTTCAGGGGTGCGCGGAAGTTCCACACGCGAATAGCCTGGGCGCGTGTATTTCAGGGGTGCGCGGGAAGTTCCACACGCGAATAGCCTGGGCGCGTTATTTCAGGGTGCGCGGGAAGTTCCACACGCGAACAGCCTGGGCGCGTGTATTTCAGGGGTGCGCGGGAAGTTCCACACGCGAACAGCCTGGGCGCGTGTATTTCAGGGGTGCGCGGGAAGTTCCACACGCGAATAGCCTGGGCGCGTGTATTTCAGGGGTGCGCGGGAAGTTCCACACGCGAATAGCCTGGCGCGTGTATTTCAGGGGTGCGCGGGAAGTTCCACACGCGAATAGCCTGGGCGCGTGTATTTCAGGGGTGCGGGGGAAGTTCCACACGCGAATAGCCTGGGCGCGTGTATTTCAGGGGTGCGCGGGAAGTTCCACACGCGAAGAGCCTGGGCGCGTGTATTTCAGGGGTGCGCGGGAAGTTCCACACGCGAATAGCCTGGGCGCGTGTATTTCAGGGGTGCGCGGGAAGTTCCACACGCGAATAGCCTGGGCGCGTGTATTCAGGGTGCGCGGGAAGTTCCACACGCGAATAGCCTAGGCGCGTGTATTTCAGGGTGGCGGGGGAAGTTCCACACGCGAATAGGCTGGGGGCGCGTGTATTTCAGGGTGCGCGGGAAGTTCCACACGCGAATAGCCTGGGCGCGGTATTTCAGGGGTGCGCGGGAAGTTCCACACGCGAATAGCCTGGGCGCGTGTATTTCAGGGGTGGCGCGGGAAGTTCCACACGCGAATAGCCTGGGCGCGTGTATTCCAGGGGTGCGCGGGAAGTTCCACACGCGAATAGCCTGGGTGCGTGTATATCAGGGGTGCGCGGGAAGTTCCACATGTGATTTGACAGTGTGGGTCCTCCCAGGTGTACCCTTACACCCTCCACGGCCCCTGCAGGCAGCCCACACCACAGGGGACTAACCCTGCATCCCTGGTCATGTCCCGCAGGCAGCCCACCCACCATGGGCATCCCCCAGCAAAGGCACATGTCTCCTTGAACTAATGAACACCAACTCATGTCCCCTTGCACCCCCACCCCCAGCACTGTGGGGCACCTGCCAGCAGGCCCCACCCATGTCCAACTCATGTCCCCACGACCCCACCCCCCAGCACTGTGGGCACCTGCCAGCAGGCCCCCACCCATGTCCAACTCATTTCTCCCACCACCCCCCCCCCCAGCCACCAGGGTCAGCCTCCACCAGGCCCCCACTCATGTCTCCCACCACCCCCACCCCCCAGCCACAGGGCCACCCTCCACCAGGCCCCCACTCATGTCTACCACCACCCCCACCCCCCAGCACCAAGGGTCAGCCTCCACCAGGCCCCCACTCATGTCTCCCACCACCCCCACCCCCCCAGCAGTGCAGGGTCACCCTCCACCAGGCCCCCACTCATGTCTCCCCCACCCCCACACCCCGGCAGTGCAGGGTCACCCTCCACCAGGCCCCCACTCATGTCACCCACCACCCCACACCCCAGCAGTGCAGGGTCACCCTCCACCAGGCCCCCACTCATGTCTCCCACCACCCCACCCCCAGCAGTGCAGGGTCACCCTCCACCAGGCCCCCACTCATGTCACCCACCACCCCCACACCCCAGCAGTGCAGGGTCACCCTCCACCAGGCCCCCACTCATGTCTCCCACCACCCCCACCCCCCAGCCACCAGGGGCACCCTCCACCAGGCCCCCACTCATGTCTCCACCACCCCCCCACCAGCCACAGGGGCACCCTCCACCAGGCCCCACTCATGTCCAACTCATGTCCCCACCACCCACCCCCCCAGCACTGTGGGCACCTGCCAGCAGGCCCCCACCCATGTCCAACCTCATGTCCCCCACCACCCCACCCCCCCCAGCACTGGGGGCACCTGCCAGCAGGCCCCACCCATGTCCAATCCATGCCCCCCTGCACCTGGGTCCCAACATTCCCCAATCATGTCCGTAATGCCCATCCTCCCCTGCAAAAGGCCCAACCAACTATCACACCCACCCACATATCAAAGGCAATTACATGTTACACCCCAATTTAAAATAATGCAATTTAACACATGTCTGTCACACACAATGGCTGCAAGTGAATGACAAAACACCCAACCATGACATGCCTGAAAGCAATGAGATGATACGACACATTGAAGATTAAAAAAATAATATGTATTTAACAGCAAGTAGAATGGAAATGAAATAAGAAAAACACAAAGCAAATCAAACAAAACAAGATGAATGTCCAAGAAATAATCTGAAAAATTAAAATAATCCAATGAAGAAGATCATCCTGGGTCCATGAGCCCTTACCAAATTAAACCTAACTGACTACTAACTAAAAATGAACTATATACAAAAAAGTGGTGCATTGTCCAATCGCAAACCAAAAAAAAATCAAAAAAACAAAGGAAACCTAACCCTAACTATACAACTATATACAAAGGCAGCGGGCTATTCGACGGCTCACTGGTTGTTTTCAATGGGCCAGGGCATCATCGAACTCCTGGTCAATGGCTTGAGCGGCGGCATGTTCCCCTGGCCCCGAGGTCCGCAGGGATACACGCAGTGTCAAGCTCAAACTCCCTGCGAAGAAACTCGAGCACTCAGCCCGCCTCAGCGCCCTCCGGCATGGAGTCCTCCGCCCTGACCAATCGGAGCCGTTCCTCCTCTGCCCGCTGCCGCTCCGCACCTATCCGCTGGCACAACCTCTCCCACACGGAAGCCACTCCCATTCCAGGGTTCTCCTGCCCTCCGGCCGGCCGATGCCTGCACCCTGATGTTGATGGCCCCAGCCATGATGCCTCCCACGTTGAGCCTGCTGCTGCCTCCGACGCAAACGCCTGTGCCAGCACAAACGGCATCCAGGCTGATGGAACCACCGACGCCCGTCGTGCACGTGCCCTGCCCGATGATGCCCACAATCCTCCATCTGCTGGGGTCCAGTGCTCTGGTGTCCACCCCTGCTGGATCACTGACTCCCGACTGGGCAGGGATGGGATCCCCACCGAGCTGGCTGCATTGGTCGGGGCAGGTCCACAAGGGGGCCCTGGTGGCATCTGGGCTGGAAGACGGCAAGGAGAACGACTGGTGGATAGCCTGCACAGAGGAGGAGAGGGCCGCCACATTGGCCAACACATGCAGGAAACCCCCGAACATGGCCGATCCCAATGGGCCACGTCGGCACGGTGCACTTTGTGATGACGTGCGTGCTCCTCCCGGGAAGCACACGCACGGCATCACGAATCACAGCCGTGCGCATCGCGACCCAATCAGGACCTTCTCCGCACGGCCAGGGGTTCCCACGTCCGCAGGTGGAGGGGAGTCAGGTGACATGGACATCCCTCTACCTGCGGACAGGCCTGGGACGGGGCATCCCTGCTGGTGCATGTGGTGCACTCACAGGGTCAGGGACATCGACATCACAGGCCCCTCCACGGTGACCTGTGCTGCCTCCTGCCCCTGGCCCGGACTGCACCACTTGCACCAGCAGGGATGCCCCACCAGGCCCCATGTGTGCCCCAGTGGCGGCCTCCTCCTCCTCTGTGCAAACCACCAACCTGGATGGCTCCTCACCGTCTCCCACCGTAGCAGGCCCCTGTGGGGCTCACCCACCCCCTCCGCTGCAGCCGTGGGGGCATCCCCGCCGCCTTGCTCCACAGCGCCGTCTCCGCCTCTTCTTCAATAGCCGCTGCGTAGAGGGAGACAAAGAACACAAGCATCAGGCACTGTACAATGGTCCCCTAGACAGGAAGCAATAGCAGATGAGCACCACTGTCAAAGTACACCTTCCATCATGTCCCTCCACAACACATGGGTCAGTCCAGGCAAAACACACACAGTAACAGGCATGGTGCATGCCATCGACATTTCCATGCATGTCCAATGGACTCTTGAAACAATTCAATGATATGTAACTCACATGCATCATGGCTCATGCCCAATCACATGCACACACTTCACCTCAGTCACATCCATCTGGCCCCAAACACACCAAACACAGCGGATACAAGGGTAATTTGGCTGCTTTAACTGAATCTCTGCATTGTCACACACATGTGTCATGCATCCATGGCATGCACAAGTCACAGACACGCAGGTCAGGCACACAGACATGGCTACCATATATGTACCTGGCATCAGCACCCATCCCTCACCCCCACCCATGTCCAGGTACAGAGACTGGCATGCTCTCATGTTCAAAATCTGAATAGGGCTCCCCATGCGGCATTTCAACACATGCAACAACCATGTGCATCACACATCACTGGTCGCACATGCATTACCAATGATGTCCCTGCACACATACATGCATACATGGCCTATGCCACACATACAGGCAAGTATCATAGAACCAGCACACCGCAACATGCCCTGTCTCACACAGTAATGCATGGACACTTACCGCTCAACTCCAGACGGGCCTCCCTCTCAAGGATCTGGGGCGTGGAGCACTGGGCGTACGCGTTCCAGGACCCTCATCTGGATGGAACTCATGCGGCCCCGGCCCCCCTCCACGAGGCGCCGGCCTTCACAAGGTCCTGGACCTCAAGTCCTCCCAGCGCTTCTTGATCTTCAGGACGTCGCGGTTGCCAACCCCTCCGCGTTGATGGCAACCACACAGTCGGCCCAGATCCTCTGCCGCCTTCCTTGCTGGCGCAGAAACGATCCAAAGAGGGCATTCATACTGCCCCAGGACATGCTCCACCAGGACACCAACTTCGGTGACAGTGAAGCTGGTGCCCCTCTGCCCCTCTGGCCTGGGTTGCCACTGGTGCCAAGATGTGGAAGTGCCCGACATGGCAACCCCAGAGGCAGGTGTGGGTGGGCAACTGGGTCCTGGGCTGGGCTGTGGAGCGATGTAATCCCAGTCGGCGAGTCTTCAGTTCCAGCAGGGGTGGACACAGCAACTGGACCCCTGCAGATGGCTGAATGTGCAGGCACCAAATGGCAGGGCACGGTGGCCAGCAGGCAGGCAGGCAGGCAGCAGCAGATGGCAACGTGGGAGGCTGCTCCAGGGCACTGGGGGGCAGTAACTCGCCTTCTGGGCAGGAGCGTGGTCTTCCGTGTGTTTTTCGCGTGCCAGCTTGATACGGAGTGATTTGGCACGTGAAAATCCTGCACGTCAGCGTGAAATCCGAGAAAGGCCCTTAGCGCGTAAGCGCAACAGCACGCATACGCGATTCTATTGGACCAGAGTCCCTCAGCGCGTAAGCGCGTCTGTGACGTGACCCGCACGGGTGTTCCCCACTCAGCACGTGATGACGGGGCACACGTGGAGATTACTGCACGTCAGAGTGTCATCGCGTGTAATTGGACAAAAGTGCGCGTACACGCGATTGGCCTATGTACGTGTATTTAATGGGTGCGCGGCCACTTACACACCCAAGTACGTCAGCGAACCTGTATCCCGTGGTGCGTGTGAATTTCCACACGCTATTGGACTGGGAACTGGATTCCAGGGGTGCGCGGGTCACACGCTGTATCCCGTGGTGCGTGTGAATTTCCACACGCTATTGGACTGGGAACTGGATTCCAGGGTGCGCGGGTCACACGCTGTATCCCGTGGTGCGTGTGAATTTCCACACGCTATTGGACTGGGAACTGGATTCCAAGGGTGCGCGGGTCACACGCTCGCCTAGAACACGCGCAAAGCATAAAATTGCGGACTTTAACAATAACAAGCTCAAGACGCCAGGATGAACATACCGTTCCTAGCAGCAGTGGCAGTGGGCTACCAAAGAGGAGGAGGAGATAGTCAGGGCCAGAATATATTCACACCCAGAACCAGCCTTTCGGGATGCCTGAACGACCAGGTGTATGGGAGGTACAGGTTTCCACCACACATCATACTGACCTGGTGACTGAGTGGAGGATGAACCTCACATCACCCACCCTGTGCTCCCAAGCAACTCAGCCCCCTGGAGAAGGTCTCAATGTACTGCACTTCTTAGCCACTGGATCATTTCAGCGCACAAGTGCCATAGTGGGTGGGTGTCACAGGCCACCCAGTCACGCTGCCTACACCAGGTCTTGAACATCATGACTGCACGCCCATCAGTCCGCAGGCACATATACCTGCCCAGAACACCTGCAGAAAGCATGCTGCCGCCCTGGATTTTACGCAGTGGCACGATTCCCCAAAGTGCTAGGTGCCATCGACTGCACCCATGTGGCTCTACGTCCCCCAGGGCATCTGAGCACATCTATAAGGAACCGCAAGCACTGGCATTCATCAACGTGCAGGTAAGCATGTAATGGCAAGGGAATCATCACCTCAGTATAATGCCAACTATCCCGGGTCCACCCACGACAGCTTCATTACCGAATGTCCACCTAAGCCGGGACCTAGAAGCTGGCGGCATGGCGATACATGGCTGCTTGGTGAGTATGTATGCCACTGCACATGCATGCATATTGGATACTGAGCAAGGTCACAAACCTCACCAATGATACCAATCCCCACCTCCACAGGGGACAGTGCCTACCCTCTCAGCCCCCAACATGATGACGCCAATTCGGAACCCACCACGCCACCACCAGGTAAGATATAACACAGCCCCACATTACAACCAGGGGCATAGTGGAGCGCACATTCGGAGTGCTAAATCACGCTTTCGCTCCCTTGACCGTTCTGGCGGGCAGCTGTTATAACGCTCCCCCAGTAGTGTGCAGGATCCATAGTGGCAGCATGTGTCCTGCACAACGTGCAACACGCCGGGGCCTGGCCGTGGACATGGTGTGGCCCACATCCCCAACACACATGCACAGCGCGGCGCATGGGAGGGGAAAGGGCACGGGGAGGCAGCCCGTACACAGCTAGTGGGCTAATACTTCCACATAGAAATCACACCCTGTGGAGTGCAACACTGCCCTGGCACATTCCATCTGACAATCAATGATGACTCAAACCTGACACTGATCCTGAATGTCTGGAGAATGAACCGGGAAAACCATGTCAGCCTGAGATTGTTACACCTGGAAGTGTACACAATGTGTGCATCCCTAACCACACAGACAGCCACCAATGCAGTTTTGTGAAGTTACACATTGAAGCAGCTAAAAGAATACCCACTTGCAAAACAACAAGAGGACAGTGCCATGTCAGCCAACCCAACCCCAGCACTGCCACACGACACACCGTGCCATGTCATGCTAATTGCAGGTAAACAAAGTAATCCCACAACATGACATCACTCTCATCTATGTACAGTGGCACTATTAGAAACCTGCAACACCTGAAATGCTCACAGCAATGCCAGACCAACAACATACTTGAGCACGTAGTAACCATTAACATGAACATCACAAAATGTTACATATTAGTAGTCTCACCACCTGAAATGCTGCACTCCCACCACTACAAACTGTGCAGTGTTGGCGCCATGTAGAGTTGTAGGTGCACTGCTGCCAACATGGTCCCCATCTCCAGACTAGAGTCCTTGTGTGGACTTGAGGAAGGAACCTGCAAATGGGAGGTAGAACACAGAAGAAGAGTTACACATCAAATGCAACATGCAGTGTACAACACAACAGCAATATGCATATGAATGTATACACAGTATTGACTACAGACGGCCACACAAGCTCATGGAGTCCCAACGTCACTGTGTAATTCACTGTCACTTGGGCACACCCTTTGCAAGCCCATGGAAACGGGAAGCAGGAGGGTGCGTGTGACTCAAACCCAAGCATCTGAACCCAAATACATTACAAGCCTGCATGTGGCCAGCCACAATGCAGCGTATGCCCACAGGAAACCAACGGAAGCAACAGATCGAAGCCCAACAGATCGAAGCCAACAGATCGAAGCCAACGAATCGTCACAAAAAAAATTGGATAAAAGAAATAAAAAAAAAAATAAAAATAAGAAAACAATCAAAAATGGCCATTGATGGGCCCCGGGGGGTTGGGGAGGCCACCCAGAGGTCCAGACAGGATGCACACCAGAACCACCTGCGTGGATCCTGGAAATAAAACACCTCCAATGGCTCATGGCCCACAACGGCACCCTATTGTGGGAGTATCAACTGCTGTCGCTATTAATCACCCTGTGCAGCTGCATCCGGAGGTGGTTGCACTATGGGAGGCAGCCCACGCAAGGCCCTAGTCTGCTCCTCCATGGCTGCAAGCATGTGGTGTGGAGGTCTGGTTCTGGAGGATGAGTGTGGCGGAGGTCCCCATGCAACAAACTCACGGATGCCCGGACCTCCGCCTCGTGCCTGCATCTCAGCTGAGAGCGTACAGGTGAGACGCTCCAGCTGCTGTTCTGTCCTTGGGTGTTGAAGCCTCAAGCTCAACAAAGTCGTCCTGAGTGTAGGAGCTCCTGCCTCAGGCTTCCCTGTGGCCTGGGACTCAATGGAGATGGCCTCCCGCAGTCGCCAGTTGCCGCCGCGCGTCCCTGTTTGGACCCAACATGTCCTCCCCTGTGAACTGGCAGATGGAGTCGGTTGCCTGCTCTAGTCGCTCCATCAGCCTTTTCTGGGGGACAATGAAAGTGCCACCCTAATCCATGGCCTGAGCCATCATCTCGGATGATGCAGCCTGTTGGGAGCCATACCGTAAATGGATTGCTCCCATGCGGTATTGCCGGTGGCGTACGGCCACCACGTCGGCGGACCACACACCTGTCTGGGGCAAGGCGAACTGCGCCCTTGCTGTGCCGGCACTGCCTGAGGCTGCAGGACCTGACATTCCCCCTCTGATCTGCTGGCCCAAGGAACAGATCAGATGTCACGGAGTGTGACCCTGCATCCGTAACCACCGAAGGCGTAAGCTGCCAACACTGACATCCCCAATGGAGGGTACTGACCCCTGGTGGCAGGTGGGTGAGACAGAACAGAATCCATCCCTGAACACTCACCTGCGACAGCACGTAGGTCTCATCCGAATCAACACCTGAAGTACAGCTCGGGGGAGGTGCAGCCAGAGACACCCCTTGAGAGCAAGACCTGCAGCACTTGGGTTCTCCCCACCACCACACCACGTCCCTCACTGGTGGTTGGTTCGGCCCTGGACACCTCCGGGTCTGCGCCATCTCCACAACCCAGCAGTATCAGGTGCGTCTTCCCCTGCAAAGACATGTAAACAAAGAAATGGAAACAGGCATTACACCATGGCACACATTAGGGCTGAGAAGCAAGAGAAACCATACTTGATTAACACATGTCCCACATGACTAAAACCTCCCATGCATGCACCCTCACTGCGTATTGAAGTGCAGGCAAATGGCACACACTGATGACACCCAAGATGGAAGATGAACACATTTTTCTGCATGCTGCCTGGCAGTGCATCACACATGGGCCTGTGATTGGCAGGTGAAACACACATGCCATCACCACAGAGGCATGTACCATTGCTATTGAGTGAAGATGGAGAGGAGGGCAGCACCTATTCATTCAGTCCAGTTCCGCATGTAATAGCTTTTCTAATTCTAAACAGGTCAGATTTTCACCTGGAGCTGCCAGTCTGAAATGGTCCAATTGCACAGGGACAATTGTGTAACAAATGATATCCAGGTAACAAAGTCACTCCACTTTACCATACCAATGTTCAAGACATGTGACTAGTGGACAGCGACAATGCCTAGTGAAAGTGGTGGAATGCAAACAAACTGACTGAATGAACAGTGAAAAAGAAGCAAATATGTTGTGTCAAGGTGACACTTCAAGGGCAAACTGCGTCGTCAGTTTGTGCTAGAGTGTCTACTGTGGCAGAAGGGATACTGCTATGGCCAAATGCAGCTGCGCAGGAAGGATTGCATGAAAGCACATGGCTTGACCCATACGACTCAGGCGCACACAACTCTCACCTGGCACCCGAACAGAAGCCCTCACACACACACCATGCACATGGATGACACACACATGCATGTGCACTCACCGGACAATGCCTCGTAATCAGCCAGATCTCCCACGCCTTGGATCTGTTCCTCCGTGACGTAGGTCCCAGCGACTGACTCATGTGGAGTGAGTTCCATGTCTACTACTGGAGACCCACCTCCAGTCACTAGAGTTGCGGCATGACTTGAGGCCAGCTTACTCTTTGCCCTGCGCTTTAAGGTACATTCCAGCGCTTATAGCAATCATTGGCTGTGCGCTCACGATTCCAAGGGCACTTACGATGTCCGCAACGGTCCTGCCAGTGTGCCTGGCGTTGTGCAGGTGTGGTCTTGGATCCTGCAACAATGACCACCTTCGCTGTCATGTCCGGACACATACTCGACAAGGCATTCAGTTCGTCATCCGTGAACTGGGCTTCCTGACGGGCCGGACTGTGTAGCCGTGTCTGGGGCATCAGCCTGTGCGGACGAGCAACTCTTCCTCTTCCGCTTGGAAGTGGTGGTGATCCTGAGTGTCCTGCGCCGCTCTGGACACTAGGGGCAGGAGCCCTGGTGACTCTGTTATCAGGAGTGTGGATGCACACTCAGCATAGGAGTTGGTGGCAGGCATTTGGGTCTAGTGTGATGGGTGTCAGGGGGAAATGTCAGCAGCATGGACTAGGACCGACATCTGTCCCTGGCTGGGTGTGTGAGGCTGGGGTGGATGGAGCCGCAGCTGCCCCTGCAGGCCTCTCCGCCTGCCTCCTTGGTGCAGCAGATGACGCTTGCTGCCGCCCAGATCCCACGTGCATGATGCATCAACGGTGCACCAGCGCACGTGCGTAGCCCTGCGACCTGGAAGTCACCATGGAGTCAGCCAGGTCTGGTGCCACAATGGGCTGGTCCAACAGGGCTGAGCATGGATGGTGTCAGCCACTTCAGCCTCAACGGGAGGGGGAGGGGGGAGGGGGGGGATGGGTGGCCCTTGAACTGGTCCTCCACACATGGGGGGACAGGCTCACCCTGCAAGTTACGACCACGTCCCCTACCGGATCCACCACGTCCACCACTTGTGGCTCTTCCACCTTTGCCACCCTTACGGAATCCTCGCCTCCCAGCCATGGCACTGATATTAATGTGCGTATGGGAGTGGCTGTAAGACAATTGTCCTGGGCAATTGGGGTCAAAGGGGTGGGTACCAGATGGTGAATTGTACACTAGTGCTCTAGCACGGCTGATTGTAACCCCTGGGAAAGATGACGGGTCACGCAACGCACAGGAAGCCCAAAAAGGGAGAATGACGTGCACGCAACCCCCTAGACCACGTGTGCAGAAAGAAAAACCTGCACTACGCTGTGGCACCCCAGTAACACAAGAATGAACGTATGCGTGTCACACGCAGCCAGAATGACCTCTGAAGGGGTAGGCTACACACACGGGCAGCACAGAAGTTGGATACGTGCGTGACTCACCGTCTGCCAGGTAAAAGAGCGTGAGAAAATGAGCGCGTTTTGGCTGGCTAAACCCCCGCCAAAAGAAGATGTGTACGCTGTCTGAGAAGACAGGACAACAGTAGAAGGGACACTGTTTGAGGGAACAGGCCCAGGTAAACCAGTAAAAGAGAAAAAGAGAAAAAGCTGTCAGAAGTAACAGGGAATACGAACTGGAAACGCCGTGAAGTAAATCGCGTGTGAAACGACAAGAAGTACAGAATTAACTCCACTCGCTCTCCACGAAAAGCACGTACAAGAATGGTGTTCTAACATGTACTATATATACTGGCCCACACGTACAGCGTCACTAACGCCCGTGTACGTTCAACACAATGCACGCACGCTTTGTCACTCCTGCGTGTAGATCAATGTTCACCAATCACATGCTTTGTCACTTCTGCGTGTAGATCCATTTTCACCAATCACACGCTCTGTCACTTCTGCGTATAAGATCCATTTTCACAATCACACGCTTGTCACTTCTTGCGTGTAGATCCATTTCAAACGCATAACAACGCTTGACACTGGGACGTGTCACGCAAACAATTCCTGCACGTGCAGGTGACTATAGGCCCGCATATGCTGTGACGGTTACGCGCTAAGGGCCTTTGCTGAGCGTGTGGAGTTCACTCCTATCAGGCTGTCCACGCGTTCACACAATGAGAGACCACGCTCCTGGCCAGGAGCCAAAGTGACTGCCCACAGAGCCCTGAGCACGCTCCCACCTGCCTGCGCCTGACTGCCTGCGGCACGTCCCCACGCAGTGCTGGTGGGGGGGGTGTTGGGAAGACATGGTGGGGGCCTGGTGGAGGGTGCCCCTGCACTGGTGGGGGTGGTGGGGAAACATGGGTGGGGGCTGGTGGAGCTGCCCCTGGTGGCGGGGGGGGGGGGCGGTGGAAGAACATGAGTGGGGCCTGGTGGAGGGTGGCCCCTGGATGGTGGGCTGGGGTGGTGGGAGCATGGGTGGGGGCCTGGTGAGGCTGCCCTGCACTGCTGGGGTTGGGGGGGTGGAGCATGGGCGGGGGCCTGGTGGAGCTGCCCTGCACTGCTGGGGGTTGGGGGGTGGGAGGCATGGCGTGGGGCCTGGTGAAGGCTGCCCCTGCAACTGCTGGGGTTGGGGTGTGGGAGGCATGGTGGGGCCTGTGAAGGCTGCCCTGTGGCGGAGGTGGGGTGGTGGAGACATGGGTGGGGGCCTGGGGAGGCTGCCCCTGGTGGCTGGGGGGTGGGGTGGTGGGAGACATGAGTGGGGGCCTGGTGGAGCTGCCCCTGCATGCTGGAGGCGTGGGGGTGCTGGGAGCGAGTGGGTGGCCTGGTGGAGGCTGCCCCTGCACTCTGCTGGGTTGGGGGTGGTGGGAGGCATGGGTGGGGCCCTGGTGGAGCTGCCCCTGCACTGCTGGAGGATGGGGTGGTGGGAGACATGAGTGGGGGCCTGGTGGAGGCTGCCCATGTGCTGGGGGGTGGGGGTGGTGGAGACATGAGTGGGGGCCTGGTCGAGGCTGCCCCGTGCAGCGGCTGGGGGGTGGGTGGTGGGACGCATGGGTGGGGGCCCCTGGTGGAGGGTGCCCTGCAGCTGCTGGGGCTGGGGTGGTGGGAGAGCATGAGTGGGGGCCTGGTGGAGGCTGCCCCTGGTGGCGGGGGGTGGGGGTGGTGGGAGACATGGTGGGGCCTGGTGGAGGGTGCCCTGGTGGCGGGGGGGGGGTGGGGTGTGGGAGACATGGTGGGGGCCTGGTGAGGCTGCCCTTGCACTGCTGGGGGGGTGGGGTGGTGGGATGCATGGTGGGGCCTAGTGGAGGCTGCCCCTGGATGGGCGGGGGTGTGGGGGTGGTGGGAGACATGAGGTGGGGCCTGGTGGAGGCTGCCCTGCCGCTGGGTGGGAGGGGTGGGGGTGGTGGGAGAGATGGTGGGGGCCTGGTGAGGCTGCCCTGGCATGGGGGGTGGGGTGGTGGGAGACATGGGGGGGCCTGGTGGAGGCTGCCCTGGTGGGCGGGGGTGCTGGAGGTGGGGCCTGGTGGAGGCTGCCCCTGGTGGCGGGGGGGTGGAGGGTGGTGGTGGACCATGAGTGGGGGCCTGGTGGAGGCTGCCCCTGCGTGCTGGGGGTGGGGGTGGTGGGAGACATGAGTGGGGGCCTGGTGAGGGTGCCCCGTGCTGGGGGCGGGGCTGGTGGTGGAGACATGAGTGGGGGCCTGGTGGAGGCTCCCCTGCACTGCTGGGTTGGGGGTGGTGGGAGGCATGGGTGGGGGCCTGTTGGAGGCTCCCCTGCACTGCTGGGGGTGGGGTGCAGAGGGACATGAGCAGGTGTTGCAGGGAATTCCCCTGTTTTGTAGGCTGCCTGCAGGGCCGTGGAGGGTGTAACAGGAACACCTGTGAGGACCACCCAGCCTAATCGCGTGTGACTTTCCCACGCACCCCTGTAATACACGTACCCGCCAAATCGCGGTGTGATGATTCCCACGCACCCCTGTTAATACACGTACCTAGCCAAATCGCGTGTGATAATCCAGCCGCACCCCTGTAATACACGTACCTGGCCAAATCGCGTACCCTGTAATACACGTACCCAGCGAATCGGCGTGTAAAACTTCCCGTGTACCCCTGTAATACACGTCACAGCCAAATCGCATGTGATAATTCCCGCGTACCCCTGTGAATACACGTGCCCTGGCTAATCGCGTGTGAAACTTCCCGCCTACCCCTGTAATACACGTACCCTGGGCAATCTCGTGTTCAACTTCCCGCGTACCCCTGTAATACACGTACCCTGGCTAATCGCATGTAAAACTCCCGCATACCCCTGTAATACACGTACCCTGGCCAATCGCGTGTTAAACTTCCCGCTACCCCTGTAATACAACGTTACCCTGGCTAATCGCGTGTAAACTTCCCGCGTTCCCCTGTAATTACACGTACCTGGCTATCGCGTGTTAACTTCCCGCGTACCCTGTAATACACGTACCCTGGCTAATCGCATGTTAAACTTCCCGCATACCCCTGTAATACACGTACCCCTGGCCAATCGCG
Source organism: Ambystoma mexicanum (assembly GCA_002915635.3). Classification (NCBI taxonomy): domain Eukaryota; kingdom Metazoa; phylum Chordata; class Amphibia; order Caudata; family Ambystomatidae; genus Ambystoma; species Ambystoma mexicanum. The sequence continues at coordinate 1,306,241,054 of CM010928.2, forward strand.
TGTTAAACTTCCCGCCGTACCCTGTAATACACGTACCCTGGCTAATCGCGTGTATAACTTCACGCGTACCCCTGATATGCACGTTACCGCTTTGCGTTCCTTGTTTGGCAGCCCTGTAAACTGGGCCAGGGTTAGCGCAGCCCTTTGCGATGATTTAGCGATTTTGATGGTTTTTCCTTGCGCGAGGGCGTTCTTGGGGGCGTTACTGGCGCTGCTGCAGGGTCGCTGCGATACTCTGCGCCATGGCTGGTTTGGGAGCCTAAAATCCATGAATACGCTGTGCGCGGAAATCGGTTTTAGCGCACGTGCCTGGCGCAGTCAATCGCACGCGGACACTCTGCGCCAGCCGCTTGCGACACTTTTCTGCGAAATTCTATGAATTACCCTGATAATATTTAGAACTTTTAAATCCTGTGTGTACATACTCAAGCAATGTAGAAAATAGGCAGCTGTGTACATTAGCCACATGTAAAGCCACATAATCAAGTGTGTGTTTTCTATGTGAACACAGTCAACTACATGTGTAAGTTCCTTCAGAATTACGTTATTCATGTTTTGGTCATAGTTATGTCACCCTTGTATGTTTTGGGAGAACTTTAGAAATTGGATTATGAATGGCGTTTTGTAATAAGGGGGTTTTGGCTAATTTCCATAAAAACATAATTTTGTATTCCTCCTTAGTTCCTATAACATAATTTTGTATTCCTCCTTAGCTCCTATAATTTCACCAACAATATTAAGACAGACTCCATTTTCACCTGATTTTGTCATCCTGAGAAAGTGTCTCTCAAAGATGAACAGAACTCATAGAGTTAACATGCCTTGGTGGCATTCGGGCTCCATGTAGTGTAGTGTAGTGTAGTGTAGAGCTAATGAAGAATGCATATCATACTCATAGTTGACCCTAAGTGACCTTACTTGAACTTTGTATATTCTGTAATTATTTGTGTTCCAGAGACCTTATTGTATTATCTACTGTACGTTATGCTATGATGTAACCTGTAAGCTTTGCATTTCCTTGCCAATGCGCCCTGCTACCCTTGGGTCTGGCATGCATAAAAAGTGAATAAAACAAACAAACCAACAAACAAACAAACATAGTTAACTAGCAGTGTTCCCTTCTTTTTTAATGCACCATATACTTGTGGTTCCTTTACGCAGTTTATGTGAAAGAAGGAATAAATAAATATTTGGTTCAAGAGGTAATAGATGTTTCCTCTCAAATAGGAAAAAATATTGGATGCTAAATAATTGTTAATGAATACAGAGGGGATTATAAAGGTACCAAGTAAAGGGGAGTGTGCACTGTACAGACATTTAACTTAATTTGTATGAATTGTGTTATACAGGATGTTTAGTAATGGAAAGCATACCGCTTTTCCTCAAACGTAATTACTCTATGTTCTGAATAAAGTATTAAATATACAAATGCTATGTCTCTAAGGGTCGTTAATATACAAGAAGCCTCATTAATCTTGACACGTACGTCAATGTGTATTTTATTGGTTCAAATACAGATTGCAGTCACTGAAGGAAAGATGTTCTGGTCGTCAGTCTCCTTCACAGTAGTGCTGCTCTCGAATGATGCGTGGAGCGACTATGGTGAAGATCACAGAGGCCCAAATCGTCTAATTTGGAATCGAGGGCAGTGATGTCCCCTTGATTTGCTTGGGAATCTTTCTAATGAGCTTGTTCAAAATTTAAAATAGTATCGGAAGGGGGTGCAGAGTCATTGGGCCTCATTACGAATGTGGCGGTACAGTGACAATGGCACCGGTAGTACTACCGGCACCATTGTTACCGTACCGCCACATTACGAGATCTGCTCGCGGGTGCCGCTCTGCACGCCTGGGTGTGCAGAGTGGCACCCGCAAGCAGAGTTCGTGATTGCACCGGCACCGTTATCAACGTTGCCGGTGCAACCATGCTTCCCACCCCCATTCTGCCCTATGGGGCAGAATGGGAATCGGGAGCCCGCCCACACCGGCACCTGCGAATGGGCAATTACCGGGCCATTCAACTCGTATTGGGCCGGTTGTAGCCCATTCGCGGGTGCCAGTGCAGGTAGCGAGTTCGGCGGTAGTTGTAATACAGGCACGGCAATTGCCAAACTCGTAATGAGTTCCATTGAGAAAAAGCTGATGCCAATGTGAAGTTAGCTGGTACATCCTTGCTCAAATTCATTTTTTAGATGCATTACTAATTTTCTTTTAAAGTGCCTTTACCTTTAATCAGTTAATTCCATAGCATCAATCAGGCAAAAGCCACAGATGCCCTCTTACTTCACTTATCATTTTAGGTTGACACCACTGTGCATTGAATGGCACTTTGTGCAGGATATGATTACTCGATTACACACAAGCGGTAACTGCAACAGCCCCAAAAATAGATATACACAATTAATGTCACTGGTCTTGTACTCCGATCACTTCAACACTCTTTGAATATTGTATGTGTTGAGCTGTCCTGGTGTACGAGTAACCATATGGTCCAAACTAATGTGGCAGGGTTCCCCTACCCAGCATTCTTCATTAACTTCCCCTTCCATTTGCTCGTACCATTCTTTACCGGTGCTCGTGCATGTTCATTTCACGCAGGCAATTACTACTTTATTTCTTAGTTGTTAGGTCCATCCTCTAGCCCCTCCCCTCCTAATGTCACCATTAAAGGGGAGTTAGCTCAAGTCCCACATACAGTTGAAAGCAGGAGGTTTGATTACAGTTCGAAGGCGGAGCAGCAAGTGATGGGACGAGGAAGAAGGAGGAAGAGTGAAGAAGATTATGGGTTCACCATCAGGTCATAGGGTCGCCTATATCAGTTAATGGTCAGTAAAAGGCCAGTTTCAAGGGCTTTATAATGTGAGGTTTTATGAATCGTTGGTGATTAGGTTCTGCTCTCAGGTTAGGGTTCAGGTAAGTTTAAGGCCATTTTAAATGTAGGTTTAAGAGCTTATTGGCCCTGGCTATTTGACCTTGAAAACGTGTGTCACATTTATTACTGTAATAATGGAAACATTAAGACAGTTTTCAGACTCATCTCTAGCACATTATTTACATTACTAGCTTAACTACCGGGCTTCCCCGGATGTACAAATTCTCAGATTTCTTTCCGTATTCCACCGAAACAGATGAACAAATATTGTTGTTTGCCACAAAGGAAAAACGTGATACATCTGAATTTCACTAATTAATTGAACACCAAATGTTCATTTTCGCGCCTTTAAGCACTTGTGTATGCGTGTGTTATAAATGCCATATCATATGATATGATATCATTTGTCTCCGATTTAAATTCTCACATGAATATCATATTTGTATGCTTACTCTGATTATTTACAATAATCAGAGTAAGCATAAATTGCCAAGCTAGGTCAATAGAGAGGAAACCTGCTCATCACAAAATAGAGGTTCTCAATGGAGCTTTCCAAATACCACAACATTGGTGATCATCAGTGTTAATAATGTCCAGGTGTCGTGGTCATCAAATCTCATAATTAGCCTGGCTATATTTCATTAAATGCAGAAAAATGCATTCTCACCCATCCTAAATTTAAAAATGTCCATTGAAAGACATCTGCCATCCAAACAAAAAAACGTGATTGACTTGACAGGTCCCAGGGCATTAGAAGTTTCTTTCATGTGGCCCACCGCAAGAGCCCCTCTCTTGGAATCATCAATATGACGTGAAATGTAATTAGACGTTGTGAGAGGTTAGGAACATTTTATGGTGCATCATATCTGATGACCAATCAAAAAATTAGGACCTCATTATGAGTTTGGTGGTAATTCAGCGTTAAATTTATGGAATTATGCCAAACTAATATACTGTTACCACTGCTTGCTCTTGTAGGGTTACCACAGTATTTCAAATGGTGGAAGAGAGGTGTTAATCCCCATTTGTGGAGCCATAGTACTACATGGGGATTTTGGCAAACGTTAATTCTCCGGCAGTAATTCTGCCAGAATTATTCCTTAAAGTCCAGGATTTACCTCTAGCATGTTATAGTTCTGCTTTGCAGTGAAAACAGCAGTAATTCGGTTAATAATGTGTCAAACCTGTTAGCAACAGACATTGCCATACTTGGTACATGTTGATAGGTTAATTCTATTACGCATCATAATCGCCCAATTACTCTACTGACCTAAACTAGATCTCACCCTAAGTTCAGCCTGTATCCCATTCTCTGCTGAGGTTGATAACAAAAACTAAAGATATAATATGTGTAGCAGTAGTCAAGGCTCTCAGATTTGACTTGGAAAAGTGCTATTCTGAGTGGCACTCTTTTCTGCATTTCTTTCATATATATTGTTTTATAGTTTTCTGCATTTATTGGATTCCAGCCTGATGATGTATTTGCTTCTGGTGATGTTTTGGCTTCCACAGATGGGGAGCCTTGCCGCCAAAACCTTGTAGACCATGTAGGCTGGCTTGAAGAGGATGGGGAGTCTGGATGGACAACCAGTGGTATTCATTTTAAATGGAAGACGTGATGTTATTAAATTGTTTCTGACCCGTGATGAGGGGAGAGCAGTGTGTTGGATCGTTTTGATGGGTACCAGGTTGGAGGTTCGTACCCCAGCACAGAGGGCATCATCCCCATCCAGGTGGACGAGGACAATGGGTACCACGTCACTTTCTGTGAAGTATGTTGGGGCATGATTTGCATAATAAAATAAGGAAAGAATAATAAGATAAATATGCAATATACATTAGATAAGCAGTGATGACATAATTGGGGCACACATGTACTCTATAGGATGCTATGCAGTACAAAACAAATGTGAATATAATCACACATGAAGGGAAAAAATCAAATATGTGGCCAGAAATGTGTTTTGCAAAACCTTCATGCAGTTTCAATGGAGCGTGTAGACAGCAGGTGGGGTGGGTCCTGGGTGCAGAGGCATCACTAAAAGCTGCAAAAGCAGGGACGACTTTCATAAGAGAACGAACACACAAAAGCAGTAAGGTTAGAAGAGGCACAGAAACTGGGCCTCATTACGAGCATGGTGGTAAGTGGTAAAATTGGCAGTAGCTGAGTTACTGCCAATTTTACCACTACGCTAAATTATGAGCTCTGGCCTGGAGTGGAGGATTTACCTCCATGAGCCTCCTAGAGGTACATTCTGCTACTCACTGCCGAAGAATTGGCCGAATCAGCAGAATTACTGCTGCAGAAATTCTACTGCAGAAATTCCATCAAAAAAGCCCCATTGAGTCCAAAGGACTCAAAATAAATGGGGAATTACACGTCACTTGTGATCCAGCAGTAATTCCACTGGACCAAGCGGCGGTAACAGTCATTCAGTTGGGCAGTATTCTGTCAGATTTACCACTGAGATACTACGGCCCAACTCGTAATGAGGACCATTGAGCCTTATTAGGAACGTTGAGGTGTGCTGAAACGTGGTGGTAAATTATGAGTTTCAACATTGAAACACGTTAAAAGCGCCTAGTTTTGTGTGGAGGTAATTTCCTCACACAAAAGTATTAAGCATGTGGTAACATGCAATCCCCAATCGAGGCATGTGGGACTTAAAAAGGGGAATAACCAAAGGGTCCAGATGACTCTGAATTATGCAGACCTTTGAAGTTGCTGCATGCTTGCTTCTGTTTATCGGTACTAGCAGCGGCAATATCGCCACACGCTTAATGAGGCCCAGAGGGAAAGGAGTCAAATGCGGAGTGGTTTGGGGGTGGGATGGAGTAAAAAAGTGACACAGAGACGAGGAGTTGGCTGGAGAGAGCCTCATTACGAGGTTGGAGGTAGCCTTGCTAGTTTTACTGGCAAGGCTACCTCCAAACTCGAATCCACGTCTGGCATCCGCGAATGGGTAATTACCGGGCTATCCCAGCCCAGCCAGACCCATAATTGCCCTTTCGCGGGTGCCAGGCCCAGTACATCCCCATTCCCATTGAGCCCCATAGGGCTCAATGGGAATGGGGAGGGTGGTAGCACTGGTATTGTTAATAACGGTACCGGTGCTACCATCATGTTCTGCTCACGGGTGCCAGTACGGCCACCAGGTCAGACCTGGTGGCTGCAAGGGCACCCGCAAGCAGGACTCCTAGTATGGCGGTACGGTAACAAGGGTGACGGTAGCGATACCGGTGCCATTGTTGCCTTCTTGACATGCTTGTAATGAGGCCCCATGACTATGTGAAAGATGGACAGAGAATTGAAGAAGGGCGTCGAACAACAAGGGCCGGAGGTGGGGATAAGTGCTGGGGAACAAGCCAGAGTCTGGTCGGAGAACTCATGTATTATTTCTAAAGGCAGTGGGGGCACATCCCTGAGTCACTATGGGGAAGTCATACAATGAGCTGGAGAAAAAGAAGCTTTAGGAGCATTGGCATGGATACCGAGGGTGGGGGGGGTGGTAATTCACAGACACAGGGGGCAAACAGCATAGAATGTGTCCGGTGGTGCCTTCGGTCGATTGCAGAAGGAAATTGACCTCCCCAATTGGGTTGGACTTCTCCCTAGTACTTTAAGGGCAGCCAGGACTGGTTTACAAATGTTTGGTATCTTCTTAATAGTAGAGCACACAGTGCAACGATGGAATCGAAGATGCACAGAGCAATTGACAATGGTCAGGAGTAATGTAAGGGTTTCCCATTCATCTCACATCAGTGCAGTGCTGCAAAGTTGAAAATCAACATGTTTCATACCTCTTCTCTTTATAGCTTCGAGTGCATGCTATCCCTTCTGCTGCAGGCATGCACAGCCGAGGGGTCTCCACTGGTCACAACATGGGGATTCTCTGAAATTTCATTTGGTCCCAGCGCTAATCCGAAATGTTAATGTTAAATGTTGAAGGTATTTGTACCGCGCACTGTCGCCAACGGAATCGTTCCCCAGGCGCTCGATAAGCACCCGGATCATCCCGACTGCAAGGCACGAGCAAGAATTGCAGGGATAACAGGCGCAGTACCTGCACACCGCTTCAATGCCCCACTGTTCAGGCTTCCCACCGCTGCACTCCCATGGCTGCATGGCAGGTATAAAATCTACCTTTAGGACCCTTTGAGTCCATGAGCAGCCGACACCCTACATTTACCTCGTGCTGCTGACCAGTTGCATCAAAGCCAAGGAGCCTAATTCATGGAACTTTTAGCGAATGCAAAGTGACATTGCAATGGTGCAAAGTGACTTTGAACAGCCAACAAACACCCTGATTCACTGACTGGTGCAAAGGATATTTTTCAGTGTAAAGTCACTTTGAACTGCAAAAATACACTTTACACTACACTGTGAATTAGGGTGTTTGCACTGCAAAAATACACTTTGCACCGCTCAGTGAATGCAAAAATACACTGTTCTGTGAATTAGGAGTGTTTGGTGGCAGTGCAAAGTCACTTTGCAATACACTTTGCACCGCTCTGTGAATCAGGGTGTTATTTGGCAGTGCAAAGTTCCATCAATTAGGGCCAGAGTCTCGGTTTAGAACCAATGAGTTTATGACATAGGTGACTGCAATGCATTCCAAGGTATTAAGGAAAATCCACATTTAATGAATATTCCTGAGGTCATAACTCATCTATAAGTAGAGGGAACTAAATCATTTGATATTAAGTCCCAATATGTATTTTATTGTACATGCTAATTCCACTTTGCATGGGCCCGCTTAATTGTCTTGATAGAATCAGTAAGGAGCGTAAATGCACATGCGGTCTGCTCCACAGGACCTTGAAATGGTTCGTGGTAAGAGTCTACCCCAGCCTTGATTTGCCGGGAAAACGTATTATATGTCAGTGTGTGTGCGTTACAATTTCATTAACCTTTTTGCGGTTAAACTTCAGCACAGCAATGCGGTTTGCTATCAGCTGTTTGATGTCTTTCCCTATGGATTATGATTACATGAGAAAACCAATTCTTAATCCGTAGGAGGCCCCGAAGAGTTTTGTTAAGCAAGGCTTTGCAGCCAAAATTCACTATCTGATTTGGAGGAAATTAAGGATACGGATAAGCGGGTCCATAATCTGTTGCCGTATAGACCAATTCCCTGGCAGCTAAGAACCTTTCTTTGATGGCGAGCAAAACACGCAAACATATTGGGACAGCATCACACATTGAGCAAAAATCAAACTGACAGCTAGCTTCGAGTGCCTGTCCTACGGGAGGTACATTCCAGAAATGCTATCAATATGCTAATTGCAATGGTTCTCCTAGAATATCCATAGTATTTCCAATATGAGTGACTACTGGGTGTACGGATGGCCTATGGGGCGGTCCCCTATGGCTGTCCAGGCATTTTGGTCCACAACTTTCATATTCCTTCGCCAGTGACTATGCTGATAAGTCTAATGGGAATCATAGTCCAAAACATCTGGAGAATCAAAGGTTCCACAACAATTCCTTGTGCCATAAGCATGTTATTGAGATTTTGGATGGCTCCGACTAGTACTCTTGATCCTTGCAGGCAGGAAGTACAACATACAAGAACAATAAAACATGAGTCACTTGTGTGACCTTAGATGATCCCGAATTTGATTATAGGGTATAATGCCCTCATGCTCACCTTTCTCTGATGGCTTCGGTTAGCATTCCTCTGTTAAGGTCTTCAAAACTGGGGTAAGCAGAGTATTTAATTATTAAATCATTACATAGGTTGAGCAATGTTTTGCAGAGTCAGGTCAAAGGTGTTTACAAATGTGGCAGCACCTATAGTGTCCACAAGCTCATCAGCCCTGGGCAATGGGTGCGCGTCAATTTTGGTGATGGCATTGAATCCTCTGTAGTCCACACAGAACCTCAATCCTTGGTACCTGCCTGGGAACTTGCCTTCAGAACATGGACCAGAGAACTGAACCAAGGACTGGTTAGGGTTCAATTATGCCCAGATCCAACATCTTGGCGACCTCAGCCTGGATGTGGTTCTTCACGGTATCTGACATCCGATAGCATTTGCTTTTGACAGGTACACTGTCACCAGTATCAATTTTGTGCCTGCACCACTGGGTGAGGCCTGAAGTCAGTGAGAACAGAGGGGCAGACTGCTGGAGCAAAGCCCTGCAGGCCCACTGCTGCTCTGGTGTAAGATCTGGAGAGAGATGTACTTCCTCCACTGAACCATCCTGACAGTTGCTATGCAGCAAATCAGGAAGGGGATCCCTCTCATCCTCCTCTTGCTCTGAAGCTAGCAGGAGACATGAGACTGCCTCTCTTCTGTGGAAATGCTTTAGCCGGTTAACATGGAATACCTGAGCGGCTACCCCAGGGACAACCGCCAATTTTGGAGCTTATCCTGAAGGGTCCAGTCCACTTATCTGCCAAAGCTCGAGGCTTGGTAGGATCCATCACAAGGATCTCCTGTCCTGGAGTCAAATCCATCTGTGAGGCATTAGGGTACTTGTTCAAATCTTGGCTTGCCCTAAGATTCACTGATAGCTGCCCCTTCATCTGTGCCATCCTCCATCTGAGCCCTAACACATAGTCACCACATGCTTGCAGGAACTGGAAGGGTGGCTTCCAAACCTTCTCTCACTAGGGCAAGGGGCCCCCTCACGGAATATCCAAAGAGAAACTAGACATGAAGTTGGATCCTCTGTCAGAGACCATCTCTTTAGGGTATCCAACTCTGGTAAAAATGCAGAGGAGAGCTCTGGCAATCACCTTGGCAGTAATGGTCCAAAGATGTATAGCCTTAATTGTACCTGGTGGCATGTTCAACCAGGAGCAGGATAAACCAGTGTCCATCTGATGTGAGAGGGTTCTAAAGTGACCGACAATGTCGATGCCAACCATCCCAAATGGTGTGCCAACCACTGGCAAAGGCTACAGTGGGGCAATGACACTACCTTCAGGCTTGCCACACAACTGACAAGTGGGGCAGGTCCGGCAGTGGGACTCCACTTCTGCTCCAATCCGGAGCCAGTAGAAAGGTGCAGAGAGCCTTTGCTTAGTCGACTTGATCCCAAGATGACAAGCTAAGGACACCTCATGCACCAACTGAAACAGAAAGGACCTGTAAACTGTGGGTGCCACCAACCTATTGAGGGCACCAGGTTCAGGCTTAGTGGGATCCCTACAAAGGTGCTCATCCTCCCAATAAATATTGAATGACCTAGGCACTTCACCTTGTGCCTGGGTTTGGGTTGATTACTTAGACCCTTGAAAGAGTGGTACTCTCTCCGGCCTTACAGAGGTCTCCCCTAGAGGGCCCCTGTCAGCCAACAGGCATTGAAGGTCAGAGTGATCCTCTGGATTGAGTACCTCTCCCGCAGGAGGGTCTTCTGGCTCTTCCCCGTCAGGAGTTGAGTCTCGGCTTACCACTGGAGCCAGCGTGTCCGGAGCCTGAATACCAGTGGAGTGCTGCTGAAACAGCAGGAAGAGAAAGAGCCCCCTTCACAGTGGCAGTCCCCTTGCTCTTCCTTCTTGCCTTGGGTCTCTACTTTGGCTTGGGTACCTGACTAGCAGTCAGACCTGGTGTGACCTGAAACCTAGTGACTGCAACATCAATCTGCGGTAGTCCATCAGAGATCAACCCCAACTCTACTAGATAATTTCCCAGCAAGATGTGGGCAGGTGCATTGTCCTGAACCAGGACAGGAAAGTTTGCTGTTTTGTCCGCAATCGTGATGGTGATTAGGGCTACAGGAGATAATTTGGGAGGCCCACCAGCTAACCTGGAAGTTCTCAGAGGAGCACCTACATAGTCCTCTGGCATGAGCAGGGTCCTGTCCACCAATGTCATACTTGCCCCAGTGTCTCTCAAACTAGTAGAAGACTGGCCATTAAGGCGGACACTTCTAAAAAATCTGCGGGTGTTCTGTTGTCAAACTGGATATTAAATTATGCCTCCCATTGTAAACGATTATATGTATATTGGCCTACGCCAAGTCGCATAAAACTGTACGCGAATAACTCTCTACGGCAAGGTCTTGACCTTAGAAATTGATGTAAGTCGCCATCTTGGATCAGACCGCCATTTTAGGTTCTCTTGCTGTGTAAAAGTCACCCTGTACATCAAAATGGTGGATGATGCCATTCCGAACAGAAGCTAGGTCGTTTTGACCTCTGTACAGCTAATGTATAACTTGCCTGCAAGCCCCTTGTTAGGGTCGTGAACTGAGACCTTGTCCTTCTGTTGACCTGCATGTAAATGGATTACCTGTATCAACAGAACTGATCTATGTACATACTAATGAATAAATTAGAATTGACCTGGCAGAGACCCTAGACCAATTATACATTCATGGAATGGTTAACCCACGAAGGGGTTGAACAACAGGCTGGAGAAATGTATAAAAGCCTGAATGTCCCAATGTACAGTCTCTCACTGAATACATCGAACCCCGTTGAAGTTCCTTGTGTTGCACTGAGGGCCAATAGCTATCTGACCTGTCAATTGACTTTGTCATTGCTTGACCTTAAAATAAAGTACTTTGTATGTTCCTTTGTAACCAGTGTTTGGTGTGTTTCCTTTGGGTTTCCCGGCCTCATATTATTTTCCTATTTTCACACTGTGGGATAGTAGCCAGTACTTCTGCGTACTGGTCCCAGGCCCCAAGGGTCACTATGGAAACCTCTGCAGGAGCACCACATGTGATTCCTGTAGAGGACAGGGAGGACAGTGGCCTCCACTTCAGACATGAAACAAAGGTAGGTCACGCTGGCAGCCTGGCCTCCGAGTGCCTCACTTTTACACTTGGGGTCACCCTTCTTGTAGTCCAGAGCCCCACAGTCCCAAAAAGTGACAGGAATACGAGGGACAGTACTGGATCCATTGGGAGCCTGCTTTGCAGCAGGAGAACTGCTACTCTTACTCCCAGCCCAATTATCACCACTAGATTTGTGTTTCTTAGGAGAGGAAGGTTTAGGTTTACTCGACTGTGGATGCTTGGGGGTCTTTCTGTTTTTTCCGTGTCCTTCCCACTGGGTTCCTTAAGGGACACCCGTTGGGAGACCCACTTGTCAGCCAGCCTGGCCAGCTTAAGGGGATCCAAATTTTCTGGTCAGCAACAAACTGACGCAGCTCTGGTGAACAGGATTCAGAAAAATGCTCAAAAAACAAAAGGGGACAATTCAACAAACGGTTTCACCTTGTATCCATCAATCTACCCCATCATGTTCATATGTGCAGCACTCACCCAGTCACCCAAGATACATTCTCTCTTTTCTTATATTCCATGAACCTTTTGAGGTATTGGGTAGGTGGCTCGCCAAACTTGGCAATCAAAGCAGATTTCATGCACTTATACTGACCCCTTTCTTCCAAACTCAGTTTCAGAATACAGTCACAACCAGTCTGAGGCACTCTACTTAACAAACACTTAGCCCAATCTTTTTTATCAACATCATGGATTCCACAAGCCATTTCAAACACCTCAATCTTTTGGAGATATCCAAACCCGCCACATACACATCAACCAAATCTTTCATACACTTGGTGACAGGGGACCTGACATTCTCAACTGGATTGGCTGAAGTCTCCACTCTACATTTCTCTAGTCGGATTCTCTGACATTTAGTGTCGTTGTTTTTAAGTTCAAGAGCCCCCTCTTTGAGTATCACTTGCTGTGCCAACTCCTCCTTCTTTAGTTCAGCATCAGTTTCCAACTTTTTATATTCAAAGGCCAGTTTCATACTCAACAATTCAAGTTCCAAGGCATTCCCTGAATAAACAATGCTGGGTTTCGGAATATAGGCAGTAGGAGAGGTGGCACACCCAGAAACAGAGTCAATAATAACCCTGCCAGGGGCAGGGTCCTCAGTGGTTTCACCCCCCCCTCCTTCATCAAGAGCATCACAATCAATATGGCAGTCCAGCAGGGCAGCTATCAGCTCAGCCCTAGACTTATCTTCAAAGTCTAACTCCCTTGCTTCACAAGCACTCTGGAGAGCCTCTAAGCTCATCCGGGTCAATTTACCATTTGCAGTAGATTCCATTGCTTGTAGTGAAGTTATCTAGTACACAACTAAACATCATTAATGTTTTAATTAATTAACAAAGTCTGGATATTTTGTAGGTGGCAAGGTTACACACAAATTCTTAAAACCATTACCATCCGACTGTTGCCACCAGTGTAAAGACTGGAGGGGGTATCTGTACTCCTGCCCTGTATATGGCAGAGTAGAAGCACAGAGCACCCCAGCCAAGATTCCCTATATGGTAGAATGGACGAACAACCAAGGCTTAAGCTCTTGGGAGGTGATGCAGGCAGATTCTAAAGTACAGTGTAGTCCCGAAGCCCCCCACAAAGGATTGTCCACACACTATGTTATGTGCTAACACAGTTCTTTATATAAATAAGATTCAAGATATATACATCAATTAATAACACGCTTTGTACTCTGGCAATTCTAATATGGCAAATATATACAATGTCTATGTGGTACAACACTTAGCTATCCACTTCTTTAAAATGCACCAACTGCTGACAGTTCTAATGGCATACAAATCAAACAGTAATGTGGATCAGTATAGGACATAGGAAGGTAGACAAGTTAATTTAAACAATGGCAGAATACTTTGTCCTACTACCAAGACATAGTTCTGTGTGAGGATCCCACCACCTGGGAAACCTGTTATAAAGTTTGGCACTGCCAGGAGTTATAAAGTGTATTAACAAGCCCAGTCCATTATTGTTGAAATAGTCTTGTTTCCTGGTCACAAATGTTCCACTACCCCAATGTACCTGAGTTAGCAGAGTTTCGTCGATGGTTCGTCAAAGGATCCTGCGAGGCTGGACTCCCTTTAAAGCAGGATCCACGGGGCATTGAGAGTCCTCGAAGAAATGTGAACCTCAGCGTTGAGAGTCCTCGAAGAAGTGAGTTTGGTGGCACAAAGAAGACTCGATGAAGAATGTAGGCCGGCAGCGGGCATCAAATGTCGACATCAGATGTCACCGTGGATGATCAGGACTCGACCAAGGCTGGACTTTCGGATCTTCACTTGTAGGCATCTTTGTGAACTTCGGGTGGCGGGAAACCCACCGGTGGATTCTTCTTAGTCGTCGACCACCTCAACTTTCTCCAGCGGGACAAAGCAGTTGACGGTGATGGCAAGGGAGCCCTTCTTCAATGTTCTTAGGCAAAGGATTAGCGTTGTGGCTCCGGTCGTCGAGCAGCACAGCATTGATCTGTCCCCGCTTTTTGGCAACATGACTCGACTGACTTCCATCGATTTTGGAAATCCGCCGAACACCTGTCGATGGCAATGGACTTCGATGGCCTCAATGTCTGGGTGCTTTACTTCGAGATTCCTTGGAATCCTCGTCTCCAGTTGACAGCCTTTCAGGACTGTCTTCAAAAGTGCCTTAGTGAAGATCAGCACAATGTTACCTCATAGCTCGGGGAGAGGTCTCATATCTAGGTCCTCTCTCGGGTCAGTCCTCAAAAGACTCAACAGCTTTCAGACTTGGTCAATGGAAAACAGCAGCAAACCTTCTTCTTCCAGCTGGGCTTCAAGGATAAGCAGCGCAAGTTTCAACTTCAGCTTCTGAACAGATTGGGAAGTGAGAGGACCCTAGATAGACACATCTGTCCCTCATTCACACTGCTGAGCCCAGCTCAGTCAGCCAATCAGACAGAAGGGCATTCATACAGGAGGCAGCCAAACTGGTTCACAGTGCATTCAGGCCATTCACTTCCACCGAGACACCCATAACAAGGGATATGGATTGGGCAAGCACCCAGCCTTTTGGTACACCACACTGCATTCATGACAGTTTCAACAGGGCTGTCTCATTCATTCTGACACGCACGCAGAAACCAGACATCCATAACATGGAATGCATATTGGTCACACACTCCATTCACCCAGGTCCCAACCCAAGGGTGTACCCACAACATACAGTCACTGCAAGGCTCCAGCCAGTATGGCCTGGACTTCCCCACAATACCATACATGGTTCTTCGACCCAACAGCCAGTCAGGGGAAAGGAAAGAGTCAGGGATTCCCAGGACTTTAGGTAACAGGTAATAGAAACCAAGAGGCCACAGGGGCCATCTTACCTCCTATCAAGAATCCATTGAGTCCTATTGCAGGGCCTGAGTATCCCAAAATGGTGGATAGTCAGAGAATCTGTCAAATCCAGCATGGAGCTGCCACCAGCCCATACCTACCTCTGTGGGCCACACAGAGGTACCCAAAACATACACTAGGGGTACAGGGTTATACCCCCACCCATGGATGCCATAAGGGAATTCCAAGGGTCTCTGTTCACCACAACCAAAAAGAGGAAGAGCTGCACTGCCAGGAGTCCCAACTGGACTCCGGTGCAGAAAACAACACAGAACACACATGATAAGGGAGAACAGGACAAGGACATGAAGGCCCTGTCCGAACAATGCATTTCCAGCATCACACTATCAAACCCTAAATCTAAGGTTGGCAGCAAGCTATGACCATCAAATAATAATAACACAGTCCTAGTGGAGTCTCTGTCAAAATAAAAAGGGCCTATACAAAATAAACCTATTAGCAATCCTTACTTCTAATAACAAATGGTATGGGAAAATGTTGTATGCAAAAGAAAAGTAGTCCTGAAAATATATTTCAGGATAACTGAATACTTGGCTTCCTTCCCCACGGTTTCATCACGGGACAAGGTGGCAAACCTCAGCTTCGAACACCCTCTGGCTTCTCTTAGCACAAGGATCCAATTCAAAACACAAATATCTGAACATTCTGCAACAAAGTCTTTCTCCAAATAAAAGTCTCTGGCTCGCAGAATGCCTGGAGTAACAAACAAACACCAAAGTTCCTCTCTGGTTAAGATTTCCACATTCACACAGTCTTTGGGTGTACTGTTCACCCTGGGTCTCCCTCAGCTGGACTTCGACCCCCTTTTCACAATTTCACAATGAGTCTCACTTGATCGGGCTCTGACTCCCTTACAATTTCTCAATCGGTCTCCCTCCTACGTGCTCGGACCATGTATTTTCCATGAACTCTTTCAATCTGTATATTTCCCCGTGGGCCTACCTCGGGTCAGGATTGGGCATGTTACCTCTTTACAATTACATAGACTTCAACAGGCCTCCCTAAGCTGGGCTCAGACCTGTTGCAGCTCATACATTTTCACTGTTTTGATTCACAAATATCGAAGTCTTTCGATTGTGCGTGGTATTTTACTTGACTCTCGCATGACCACATCAAATTCCGTTCACTTTCCTTTTATCACTTTGTTCTGAAGATATGGCACGCTTCAGGCAGAGACCTTAGACTGGGCACCTGCAACGTGCCTGGCCATTCTGTCCCTTCACACCGTATTATTAAAAAGTCACTCTTCCATATTTCTGGCTACACCTTCACTGCTTGCATACATTTTTTTCAACTCACCGGCTACGTTTGCGGCTTTCATCTGGGAGCCAAAGCTGATGCCGGAGCGTCTGCTTAACCTCCCTGACTCCTGCTCTAGTGTGGGAGGACGGCATATATCTCGAACGCCAAACATAGGATTCACAGGCTTCGCTTCCTATTTTACAAGTATAAATGTTTTGGACTTCATGTCCAAGAAGGCACTTGGGTCTTTTTTGCTCCTCCTTCGCTAGCTTCCCGAAAAAATGGCATTCCCGTCATTTTGAGAGGAGCAGGCGCCCAGGGAGATGTCATTTTGAGGTCAGGGTCTTACCACCTGCCCCTCAAAGGCCTGGGTCTTCTTGTTTCGCCCAAGGGAGGAAGCTTGGGGTGAGCATCCCAGGCTACCCTAGCTTTCCCTTGTCTGGCTTCCTGGGGTATTGCTTCCTCTACACACTGCAGTCTTCCTTTTGCACTCATGTTCAGTGTTTGGGTAGTCCTCCTTCCTCCAGGCCTTCCAGGTTCCTTCTGGCTCAAATTGTCTCTCTCTGGTTTCTCTGCATCCTCCAGGATCTCCAGTTCCCTCAGAGTGTGTCCCTGTGCTGTACTTCTTACATTGGTAGGGAGGTTTAACCAGTTTCAGGTGTGGGTGGTTGAAAATGTAGGCATGACTCTGCCTGTCTTCGTTAATGGGACAAGATGGAGACTGTCCATAGGAAATCCATGGTACATTGGTTCCATGGACAATCTTCATAGCTCTGTTCCTATTCTTCTTTGACCCAGTGGTTTTGAAAAAAGGCAATGGGGAGGGAGTATGGGAGTTGTATGATGGGAGGGAAACTTCTGTAAGTGTTTGTCAGGGTGAAGGGGGCAGATGTATAGCAGTAAGTGAATGGGTATTAGATGATAACTGTCCCATAGTGGCTGAGGGGATGTCTGATACGGATATATTTCTTCTCTATGCATCCCTTTAATGTTGGTACTTGTTGGAATTGGGGAGGGGTCAATGGTACAGGATTCATAACAACCTATAAAGGTGGAGGAAGTGTTGGATGGGGAACACTGCATCTCACCATCGGATGTCTCACCCCCACTCCCTAAAGACCCCTCACCCAGGTGATCCTCCCATACCTTTCTACCCCCATGGTCGATCCAAGGGCGATAGCCAGGCTCTGGCCACCTGAGCAAGAGATCCCCAGTGTTCCAGCAGTGAGACACCCTCACGTTTTTCACAGTATGTATGTGCAAAAGGACAAACCAGTTTGTTTGCAGCATGCCCCATTTCATCGCTGTTAGAAGATCTAAAAGCTACTGGTTTTGAAGCGTCATCAGCCAAATTCGCTATCAGCTCACTCTTGATAGCATTGAGGCCTTGTTCCGTATCATTTGCCAGCTAGATCACTTCCCATCGAACAATTTGCAGCCACTTTGCATTGCAGTGGCCTGGATTCCTGGAGTCAAAAGTGACGTGAAGAACAACTCTGTTTTGGTGTACAACCAGAACTTATCTGGAATCACTTTCAGCAATTTGGAGATAAATGGTCTCTTTCTTCTTATCTTCACCAATTGCTTCTTCTACTTCACTTGAGGGTGTTGAATACAGGTTGAAATGTATTGCGATAGCCCATGCTTAGAAGCTATCATAAAATGTACTTCTGGTACCAACAATATAGCTGAGTGCAAGGGTGTGAGAGCTCATATACCTCACCAGGAAAGAGGAAGATGCAGGTATGCTTGTTGGTCATATACCCAGTACATGTCCATTAATGCTGCTGTTCCTTTTGCTGGAATCCTGTGCAATAAACATTGGTCCTCATTACAACCCAGGCGGTCCGGAAATAACGGTGGCGGTAAACCCGCCGCCTGCGTTGTTTTCCGGACCGCCTGAGTCCGACCGCTTGCAGGCGGGAGGTGATGTTCCCGCCAGGTCTGACCTGGCGGGTTTACACCTCCCGCATGCAGGCGGACGAGGAAACACCGGCAGCATTACGAGATGCTGCCGGTGTTTCCATGATCCCCATTTCCATCGAGTCCCATAGGACTCAATGGAATGGGATTTACACCATTCCGCCTCCGGGGATTTACACCATTCCGCCTCCGTGATTCCCGTGGCTTGCACTGTCATCCTTGGCACATTTCTCTCCATCTTTGTCCATTAACACCATTTACACCTTGTGCACTTGGAATAGACTGCAGATCTGACAGAGAGCTAAATGCACCAAGCACTGAGGCTCTAAAGGCAATGGCCCTCATTAGGACCCTGGCGCTAAGTGTTTAACAGCACTGTAAAAGGCTGCAGAACCGTTAAACACACAGGGGGTAATTCATAGAATTTTGTGCACAAGTGGCGCACAGTGTGCGCGTGCAAATGTCTGCGCCAGCCGCGTGCTCTAAAATCCAGTTCCGTGCACAGCGTATTCATGGATTTTAGCCTCCCAATCCAGCCGTGGCGCAGAGTGGCGCAGCGACCCTGCAGCAGCGCCAGTTACGCCCCCAAGAACGCCCCTAGCGCAAGGAAAAGCCATCAAAATCCCCAATCCAGCGCAAAGGGCTGCGCTAACCCTGGACCAGTTTACAGGGCTGCCAAACAGCAAATGCCAAGCGGGGAACGGGTATTACTGGGGTTCACGTGAAGTTTCACACGCGTTAGGCCCTGTGCGAGCGGGGTACGTGGAAAACTGGGTTTCGCGTGACGTCTCACACGCGATTTGAGCAGGGTATGTGTATTTTGGGGGTGTGCTGGAAGTTTCACACGTGATTGGCCCTGTGCGAGTGGGGTACGTGATAACTGAGGTGCGCATGAAGTCTCACACGCGATTTGAGCAGGGTACGTGTATTTCGGGGGTGCGCAGGAAGTTTCACACGCGATTGGCCATGTGCGAGTGGGGTACGTGGATAACTGGGGTGCATGTGAAGTTTCACACGCGATTTGAGCAGGGTACGTGTATTTCAGGGGGGTGCGCAGGAAGTTTCACACGCGATTGGCCCTGTGCGATTGGGGTACGTGGATAACTGGGCGTGCGCGGAAGTCTCACACAGATTTGAGCAGGGTAGTGTATTTGGGGGTGCGCGGGAAGTTTCACACACGATTGGGCTTGTGCGAGTGGGTACGTGATTCCTGGGGTGCGCGGGAAGTTTCACACACGACTTGAGCAGGGTATGTGTATTTCGGGGTGTGCGGGAAGTTTTCACACGCGATTGGCCCTGTGCGAGTGGGGTACGTGGATAACTGGGGTGGGCATGAAGTCTCACACGCAATTTGAGCAGGGTAAGTGTATTTCGGGGTGCGCGGGAAGTTTCACACACGATTGGCCTGTGTGAGTGGGTTAGGTGGATAACTGGGGTGCGCGGGAAGTTCTCACAACGCGATTTTGAGCCAGGGTACGTGTATTTCGGGGTGCGCAGGAAGTTTCACACGCGATTTGCACCTGTGCGAGTGGGTACGTGTATTCCTGGGGTGCGCAGGAAGTTTCACACGCGACTTGAGCAGGGTACGTGTATTTCGGGGATGCGCGGGAAGTTTCACATGCGATTGGCCATGTTCGAGTGGGGTACGTGGATAACTGAGGTGCTCGTGAAGTCTCACACGCGATTTGAGCAGAGTACGTGTATTTCGGGGGTGTGCGGGAAGTTTCACTTGTGATTCGCCCGGTGCGAGTGGGGTACGTGGATAACTGGGGTGCGCGGGAAGTCTCACACGCGATTTGAGCAGGGTATGTGTATTTCGGGGGTGCGCAGGAAGTTTCACACGCGATTGGCCATGTGTGAGTGGGGTACGTGAATAACTGGGGTGTGCGTGAAGTCTCACACGCGATTTGAGTAGGGTACGTGTATTTCGGGGGTGCTCAGGAAGTTTCACACGTGATTGGCCCTGTGCGAGTGGGGTACGTGGATAACTGGGGTGCGCAGGAAGTCTCACAAGTGATTTGAGCAGGGTACGTGTATTTTGGGGGTGCGCGGGAAGTTTCACACGCGATTGGGCCTGTGTGAGTGGGGTACGTGTATTCCTGGGGTGCGCGGGAAGTTTCACAACGCGACTTGAGCAGGGTAACGTGTATTTCTGGGGTGCGCGGGAAGATTACACGCGCGGATTGGCCCTGTGCGAGTGGGTACGTGGATAACTGGGTTGCGCAATGAAATCTCAACACGCGATTTGAAGCAGGGTACGTGTATTTCGGGGGTGGCGGCAGGAATTTTCACACGCGATTGGCCCTGTGTGAGTGGGGTACGTGGATAACTGGGTGCGCGGAAGTCTTACACGCGATTTGAGCAGGGTACGTGTATTTCGGGGTTGCGCAGGGAAGTTCACACGCGATTGCTCCTGTGCGAGCGGGGTACGTGTATATTCCTGGTGGTCGGGGATATTTCACATGCGATTTGAGCAGTGTACGTGTATTTCGGGGTACAACGGGAGTTTCCCATGCGATTGCCCTGGTGCGAGTGGGGTACGTATATCCTGGGGTGCGCGGGAATTTTCACACGCGATTTTGTGCTGTCAGAGTGGTGTTACTTGAATTTTCGGGGTCGTGCGCGTGGGAGTGCTACAAGTGAAGTTGCAGTGTTTGGTGCTCGCAGGGTGTTCCTGCTCACCCGCCCACCGGCCCTGCAGGCAGGCCCGCACACCACAGGGGCCTACTCCTGCACCCTGGTTCATCGTTCCGCAGGCAGCCCATCTACCATGGGCGATGCCCCCAGCCAAGCCACATGTCAGCTTGCTTAGCTGGATCACGCCATTCATGTCTCCCACTGCACCCCCCCCCCCAGTGGTGGCCGGGGCACCTGCAGAGGCCCCCACTCATGTCTCCCACTCACCCCAGCCCCCGTCCCCCAGCGGTGCACCTGCCAGCAGGCCCCCACTCCTGTCTCTTTTGCCACTCATGTCCCCCAGCAGTCAGGGGGCACCTGCCCGCCAGATGAGTGGCACCTGCCAGCAGGCCCCCTCTGTCCTTAGCACCCCCACCGCCCATCAGTTTTAGGGCTCACCTGCCAGCAGGCCCACTCACTAAGTCCCTTTGCCCCCCCACCCCGCAGCAGTCCAAGGGCACGTGCAGCAGGCCCCACTCATGTCCCACTTATGTCCCTCTGCACCACCGACCCCTCAGCAGTTTCAGGGGCACCTGCCAGCAAGGCCCCACTCATGTCCCCCTGCCACCCCACCCCCAGCAGTGAGGGGCACCTGCCAGCCAGTTGCCGCCACTCATGTCCCCTCTGCACTTCGCCATGCCGCAGTCAGGGGCACCTGCCAGCAGGCCCCCACTCATTGTCCTTACCCATGTCCTTTTGCACTCCCACCCCCCAGCAGTCAGGGGACCTGCCAGCAGGCCCCCACTCATGTGGCTCCCACTTTCATGTCCCCCCTACACGAAATAAAGATGCACAGTCATTGGCCCACTTCTACACCAAAAAATCCTACATGCTACGCCACCGTTCCGATTCTTGAAGATGCGATGATTTCCCAATCCACCCCACACTGGCCATGCTATCTCAAGACACAAACCAAAATCTCAACTATGTACATCAACACATGTCCATTCACACACACATACACTGGTTGGCATTTGCGTGTTGTTGAACCTCACAATTTCACATGCATCAACCCAATGGAGCACATCCCACACATGGAACTAAAATATGAAAATGTATTATGTACTATAAATAAATAAATAAATGAAATGAAAGTATACCAAAATATCATAACATGAAATGAAAAGCATGTGTGAAAAAGATGAGTTAATGAAAATGATAAGCAGTGCAAAAAAAATTGAAAGAAAAACAGTCCAAACTCTCCCTCCACCAACGCAAATCCAAAAAAGGTAACAAAAAAGATATCCATTGTTTCATGTTCATAATGATAAATAAAAATGCGAATCAATCCATTAGTCCACTATTTACAATACATTGTCCTGAAAAAGAAAAACATTACTCATGTCCATAATGAAAAATAAATATCCAAATGAATCCATGATGTTAATATATACAATTCATTGTCAACAATATAAATCCATTAATTCCATGTGCAAAAATCCAAAAATAAATCAATCCATTGTCCACGATGTTAAGGGTCCATGAGCCAACTAAACAAATGAAACTACCTAACAAACTACCTAAAATATGACTTATATACAAATGTGTGTTTCATTGTCCATTGACGCACAAATAAAAGGAAAACGAAAAGGAAACCTAACTCTAAAACTATTTACAATGGCAGCGGGCTAGTCCGACGGTTCACTTTTGGATTGTGCCCGGGCCAGGGCATCATCGAACTCCTGCTTCAATGTCCGTGGGGCCGTCCTCTTCATGGCCCCGAGGGTTCGCAGGGGCGGATGAGATGTTTCTCCTCAACTCCCTGGCGGAATTGCGTCGAGGCACTCGGCCCGCCTTAGGGCCCTTCTGCATGGAGTTTCTTCGCCCTGACCATCGTGAGGCCATGGCTCTTTCTGCGTGCCTTGCCACTCCGCCATCTATAGCATGGCCTAACGGCTGCCCATCGGAAGACACTTCCAGCCTGGGTCCTCCTGCCCTCTGGCCTATGCCTGCCCCTCACATGACGAAGGCCCTGAGCCATCAAGGCTCCCACCTTGTTGCTACTGCTGCTGTGCCTCTGCCTGTGCCCTGGGTCTTGCTGCCTGCACATCCTCCTCCGGCTGGGGTGCAGTTGTTGACCAACACATACACCATCAATGTGTCTCACAACTAAGAGGACTCACATGTGGCAGCCTCACGCCCATGTTCATACACCTCCCTACATGGCCCTACATAAACACATGTGCAACCTGCACACTACTGGCACACCACGACACGCACAGCATACTATCAACATGCATGTACACTTACCACTCGACTGCCAGATGGGTCTGCCTCTCAAGGCCTCTCAGGATCTGGATGTAGAGCGCTGGGGCATATGCGTTCCAGGACCCTCATTTTGATGGTTCGACTAGCTGGCTCCGGCGCCCTTTGGCATCCGCTGCCTTAGGCGAGGGGCCGGGCCTTTGAGGGTCCTGGACCTGAAGTCCTCCCAGCGCTTCTTGACATGATGTAAGTCGGCGGGACTGCACCCCCTCGCGTTGATGGCAGTCACGATGTCCATCCCAGATCCTGGTCCGTCCTTCATTGTCGGCGCGCAAACTTCCAAAGAGGGCATCATACTGCCCCAGGACTTGCTCCACCAGGGACACCAATTTCGGTGGAGTGAAGCTGGTAGCCCTCTGCCTCTCTGGCTGGGGGTTGCCATGTGCTGCCAGATGGTGTTTGTGCTGGACATGGCAACCCAGAGGCAGGAGTGGGTGGGGCAACTGGTGTCTTGGGGCTGGGCTGTGGAGCAATGGAATCCAGTCATGAGTGTTTAGGTTCCAGCAGGGGTGGTCACAGCAGCTGCACCCCTGGCTGATGTGCAGGCTGCAAATGGCAGGGCACCTGGGCAGCAGGCAGTCAGGCAGCAGCAGATGGCAGGTGGGAGCGTGGCTCAGGGCTCTGGGGGCAGTAATATCGGCCTTTCTGGGCAGGAGCGTGGTCGTCCGTTGTGTTTTCGCGTGGCAGCTTGATAGCAAAGTGATTTGGCATGTGAAAATTGATGTTTCAGCATGTAATTGAGGAAAGGGCCTTAGTGCGTAAGTGTATCAGCAACGCATCCTGCAATTTCATTGGACGGGCAAAGGCCCTTAGCCGCATAAGCGGCTGCACGTTACATTACGTGTGCGGCCGTTTCCCTCATAGCACGTGGAAAAACTGCATGTCCGAGTGTCATCACGTGTAATTGGAGGAAAGGGCCCACGTACACGCGTGTCTGATGTGTACGTGTGGGCCGGTTTAAAAGCTACTTGTAGGCCGCCATTTCTCTGTTACGGTGCTTTTCGTGGGAGAGCGAGTGGGTGAAATCTGTTACTTCTTGTCGTTGCACATGCCGACTACTTTGCAGGTTTCTAGTTCATACTCCCTGTTACCGTCTGACAGCTCTTTGTTGGGCCTGTTTCCTCAGAACAGAGTTCACTTCTCCTTTTGTTTCCTGTCTCCTCAGACAGCGTACAATTCTTCTTTTTGCGGGGGTGTTGCCCACTTGACGCCACGCGTGTAGTTTTTCACGTTCTTTTTCGAGGCAGCTGTGTGAGTTCCGCACGTACTTAGCAACTGGTGCTTGCCTCCGTGTGTCGCCGTTCCCCTTCAGAGGTCATTGTAGGCTGCGTGTATTACGCGTATGCTTATTTTTGTGTTTCTGGTTGCCACAGTGTAGTGCGGGTTCATTTTTTCACGCACGTGGTCTACGAGGGGTTGCGTGAACGTAAATTTTTGATTTTGTTAGAACACTAGGGTACGAATTCCATCTAGTATTCTACCCCTATGAACCCCAATTGCCCAGGACAATAGTTTACTGCAACTCCCATACGCACAACATCAGTGCCATGGTTGGGAGACGACAAAGCGGTAAGGGAGGCAAAGGTGGCCGACCTTCAAAAGATGGGCATGGTGGGCACGGTAGGGGGACGTGGCCGGGATTTGCAGGGTACCCCTATACCCCCATGTGTGGAGGAACAATCAGGGACACCCATGCCGCCCCCCCCATGGTTGAGGGAAACGTGGCTGACACCATCCCAGCTCAGCCCCTGTTGGACCAGCCCATTGTGGCACCTGACCTCGCACAGGATGACTCCCAGGCTGACTTCCAGGTCTGCAAGTTTAGGCCACATGTGGCGGTGCAAGTTGTTGTCACCAAGCCACGTGGATCTGGGGCAGCTATGTCATCTGCTGCCCCAAGTATGCAGGGTGGGGAGGCTGCAGGGGCAGCTGCAGCTCCATCCGCCCCAGCTCTGACTCTCCCAGCCAGGACAGTGTCAGTCCAGGTCCATCAAACTAACGTTCCCCCTGCCAACATTACCCTGCAACCAATGCCTGCATCAAGACCTATGGTCATTGTGCATTCCCACACTCCTACTACCCAGTCCACCGGTGATTCTGCCCCTACTGACCAGAGCGGCGTAAGCCACTCTGGCTCCGCTCCATCTTTAAAGAAGAGGAAGAAGGGTGCTCTGGCACGACAGGCTGAGACCCCAGACACGGCTACACACTCCGGCACGTCAAGGAAGCCTTGCTTTAATGACACGGAACTTGATGCACTTGTGTCCTATGTGTCGGCACATAGCCGCGAAATGCTGGTGACTGCAGGGTCCAAGACCACAACTGGTCAACGTAAGGCACACTGGCAGATCATCGCCGACCGCATAAGTGCCCTTGAATTTGTGAGGCGCACAGCTGATGATTGCTACAAGCGGTGGAATGACCTGAAACGCAGAGCAAAGAACAAGCTGGCCTCAAATCATGCCGCTACTCTGGTGACTGGCGGTGGGTCTCCACAAGAGGACAACAAACTCACTGAACATGAGTCTGTTGCTGGGCCTTCGTCACAGAGGAACAGATCCAAGGTGTGGGGAGAACTACCTGATTATAATGCATTGTCCGGTGAGTGCCCATGCATGTGTGTGTAATGCATGTGTATGTTGTTTGGGTGACGGGTTCTGATTGAATGGCAGTGAGGGTGTGTGTGCCTGAGTGGTATGGGTCCACCCATGTGCTACTCCAAAACATTCAGCGGCCTTTTATTTGGTGTGACAGTATCCCTTCTGCCCACAGTAGTAATTTAGGCACAACATTACGGCAGTTGCCCTTGAAGTGGCATCTTGCAACAACATTGTTTGTATTTTTCATTGTTCGTTCAGGCTGATTGTTTCAATTCTCCACTTTTGCTACGCATTCCTCAGCCCTATTGTCACATTTGTGACATGCTTCTGTCATTGATGAACCCCACATTGGCCCACATATGTTACCTTGTTAGGTGAATGATTTGACCATTCAGGCTGATTGAGTATTGGCCTGATCACATACTTTTTGGGGCCTGTTTGAATGTGGAACATGATAGTTGTTTCCTGTCATGTTGAAGTGCACAACCATTGATGTGTACATCGCCTGCAATCACAGTATTGTTGTACACTGGATGTGTTGCATGTGTGTGGCACATGCATATTTTGTCACACCATGTAGCATTTTTCATCTCATCATGTCCATCTCACATGGATGGTGACAGTACTCATTCACTGACATATGGATGTACTTGTGGAATGTACCATGGCTATGGTACATGCCATCTGTGTGATGGCATGTGTCATGTATGTGTATTGGACATGCCACTCACAGGCCAATGTGTGATGGCAGTGCTACCCAGCATGCAGCAAATGTGTTGCTCTTCCATCTTGGTGTCATCAGTGTCTGCCTTTTGCCTCCCCTTCCAACTCAGTGACAGTGCATGCATGGGAGGGTTATAGTCATGTGGGACATGTGTAAATCATGTACTGGTTCTGTAGCTTGTCAGACCTATTTGTGTGCTATGGTGCTAATGCCTGTTTCCATTTTTTGTCTTTCATGTTTTTGCAGGGGATGACGCACTTGATGCTGTTGAGGTTGAGGAGATGGTGCAGACCCAGGAGGAATCTCAGGCACGACCGGGCACCAGTGGGGGACGTGGTGTGGTGGTGGGTGAGAACCCAATCTTGCTGCAGACCATTAAGTCCAGGTGTCTCTGGGTGCACCTCCCCAGACCTCTATTCAGGTGCTGATTCGGATGATGAGACCTATGTGCCGTCACAGGTAAGTGTTTCTGGCAGGGATTCTTTTCTGTCCAACCCACCTGCATCAGGGGTAGAACCCTCTATGGGGATGTCAGTGTTGGTAAGTCCGTCTTTGGTGGTTAAGGATGCAGGGACACACTCCACAACATCTGATCCTGTTCCTGGACCAGCAGATCAGAGGGGGAATGCAGTCCTGCAGCCTCAGGCAGTGCTGGCACAGCAAGGCGCAGATTGCCTTGCCCCAAACAGGTGTGGTGCCCGCCGACGCGGTGGCCATACGCCACCTGGCAATACCGTATGGGAACAATCCATGCACGGTATGTCAACCCAACAGGCAGCATCAGTTGAGATGATGGCTCAAGCAATGGAGAGGGTGGCCACTTCCATTGTCCCCCCTGAAAGGCAGATGGAGCAACTACAGCAGGCAACAGACTCCATTTGCCAATCACACAGGGAAGACATGTTGGCATCCAACAGGGACCGACGGCCGGCACTGGAGACTCTACGCAATCAATATCAATAGAGTCCCAGGGCCACAGGGAAGCCCTGAGGGTAGAACTCCATCACCTCAGGGAGACTCTTGTTGACCTTGAGGCTTCCACTAACTTGAGGACAGAACAGCAGCTGGAGCGGCTCACACGTTCGCTCTCAGCTGAGATGCAGGCAACTTGGGAGGAGATCTGGGCATCACGTCAGGTGGTGCATGGGATCTCCGCACTATAATCCTCCAGAACGAGACCTTCCACACCCATGCTTGCTGCCATGGAGGACCATACCAGGCTTTGCGTGGGCTGCCTCCCATAGCACACCACCTCCTGATGCAGCAGCAGAGGGTGATGAGAGCGACAGCAGCAGTTCTCCCACAATGGCAGCCATGCAGGCCATGAGCCCATGGAGGTGTTTTTTTTCCCAAGATCCACACAGGTGGCGGTTGGTGCGTCCTGTCCTCTGACCTCCTGGGTGGCCTCTCCCCCCCAGCCCCCACATGGCCATTTTTGATTTCTGATTTTTTTTTACAGTGTGTTACCTTGTGTGGCTCCCGTGGGCATCCACTGTATTCCGGCTGGGCACATGCAGGCTTGTCCTGAGTTTGGGTTAGATGCTTGGGTTCGTGAGACACCACCCCTCCTGCTTCCCGTTTCCATGGGCTTGCAAAGGGTGTGCCCAAGTGACAGTGAATTACACAGTGACGTTGGACTCCCATGAGCTGTGTGGGCAGTCTGTAGTCAATACTGTGTATACATTCCTAGTGGATATTGTTGTTGTATTGTACATTGCATGGTGTATTGATATGTGCTTGTGCATCCATGTCTTCCTCCTAATTTTCAGGTTCATTCCTCATGTCTTCACAAGGCCGTCTACTTTGGAGATGGAGTTCATGTTGTAAGCAGTGCACTTACACATTTGCGTGGCAGCAACACTGTACAGTTGGAAGTGGTCGATGTGCTGGCATAATCAGGTTCTAAGACTACCACTACTTTAACTTAGTACTGTCATGTTTTTGCTATGTTTGAGGTTGTGTAGCTGCATTGTATTGTTGGTAAGTATTTGGTCATGTGTGTTGTTAGTTCTACATTACTGGGAGCATATAGTGTGTGGCCAGTTTCCATTAGGGACACTGTACTTTGTTACACTTGTGTCAGGTTTTGGGTGATGCTGTGTTTGCTCTCACATAGCATGACATGCCATGGTGTGTTGGGTGGCGGTGCTGGGGAGGGGTTGGGTGACATGGCACTGTTGTCATGTATTTTGCAAGGGGGTAATGAATTTAGCAGCATAGAAGTGTGTCTTTTGATGACACAGCATTGGTGGTGTTTGTGTAGGTAGGGATGCACACAATGTAACACTTCCAGGTGACCAATCTCAGGCTGGTATGGTTGTGACAGTTGACTGTCCCTTATGTCATCATCATTGATTGTCAGCTGGTATGTGCCAGGGCTGTGTGCACTCCACAGGGGTGTGATTTTAGGTGAAGTAATTAGACACCAGCTGCGTACGGGCTGCCTCACCCCGTGCCTCTTTCCCTCCCATGCGCAGTGGCCGTGCATGTGGTTGGGGTGTGGGGCACCACCATGTCCACCGCAGGCCCCGGCGTGTTGCAGCGTTGTGCAGGACACATGCTGCCACTATGATCCTGCTCACTACTGGGGAGCATATAACAGCTGCCCACCAGAACGGTCAAGGGCGCGAAAGCGTGACTTGAGCACTCCGAATGTGCGCTCCACTATGCCCTGGGTTGCAATGTGGGCTGTGTTGTATCTTACCTCGGGTGGCGTGGTGGGGTTCCGATTGGCGTCATCATGTGGGTGCTCAGAGGGTAGTCACTGTCCCCTGGGGAGTGGTGATGGGTATCATTAGTGGGGTTGTGACATTACTCAGTATCTGACATGCATGCATGTGCTGTGGCATTTATACTCACCGAGCAGCCATGTATCGCCATGCTGCCCAGCTTCTAGGTCCCGGTTTAGGGTTGACATTCTGTAAATAAAACTGTCGTGGGTGGACCCTGGATAGTTGGCATATACTGAGGTGATGATTCCCTTGGCATCACATACTACCTGGACGTTGATGGAATGCCAGTGCTTGCGGTTTCTATAGATGTGCTCTGATGCCCTGGGGGGACGTAGAGCCACATGGGTGCAATCAATGGCACCTAGGACTTTGGGGAATTGTGCCACCCCGTAGAAATCCTGGACGGCAGCCTGCCTTTCTGCAGGTGTTCTGGGCAGGTATATGTGCCTGCGGACTGATGGGCGTGCAGTCATGATGGCCAAGACCTGGTGTAGGCAGCGTGACTGCGTGGCCTCTGACACCCCCCCACTATAGCACTTGTCTGCTGAAATGATCCAGTGGCCAAGAAGTGCAGTACATTGAGGACCTTCTGCAGGGGGCTGAGTGCTTGGGAGCACAGGGTGGGTGATGTGAGGTCATCCTCCCACTCACTCACCAGGTCGAGTATTATGTGAGGTGGAAACCTGTACCTCCCATAAACCTGGTCATCAGGCATCCCAAAAAGGATGGTTCTGGGTGTGAAAATTCTGGGCCTGACTATCCTCCTACTCCTCCTGCGGTATCCCACGACCACTGCTGCTAGGAACGGTATATTCATCCTGGCGTCTGAGCTTGTTTGTTGTTTGCGCGCACTTTTATGCTGCGCAGGTCCCTGTACGCCTGCTTCCTGCTGGCGTACGTGTATCCGGATTAGCGCGTCTTTTTTGGCGCACGCGTTAACCCCGTTCGATTACATGAATACGTGTTTTTGAACGTGCGTGTGGGCGTTGCGCGCATTTGCCTCCTGTACTTCCCCCGTGACGACCACATTTTCACGCGTTGTTCCCCATTCTGCGTGTCACGCCCCCTGTTCCTCCTACTTTTGTGTGCGCCGCGCTATGTGCGATTTCGCTGTGCACGTAGCACACGCTGTTTGGAGACGTGTGCTCCAGCGTGCTCCACGCAGAATTTTGGCACACATCCTGGGATTTACACGCGCACGGACTTCCATGAATCGCTGAGCGCGGGTTTCGATGCGATTTTCGCGCTGGCACTACGATTCGCACGCTTTCGCACGCTTGCGCCGAAAATTTCAGGGCACATTAATTCCATGAATCAGCCTGTTAGCGCCTTACTACGAGGTCCCTTTGCGGGACCCGACCTGAACGGCTGGTCTAGACCAGCCGTTAAAGTAGGGACCCGCAAAGGGACCTTGGTACTAAGTACGGTACCGTGCTTAGCGCCTTCCCCAGTCCCATTGAGCCCTATGGGGCAAAAATGGGAATGGGGTGGGCCAATGTTCAATGGGGAATTACCGCCCCGCCAACCTTGGAATGGGGTGGTAATTCCCCATTGAACATTGGCGGACTCATTACGATACCGGCACCAACCATGGTGCTAATAGCGCCATGGTTTAGCGCCAGTATCGTAATGAGGACCAATATCTTTTGGGGTACTAATATTTTGGGTACCCCAGACGTGTGGGGGATGAGGCAGCAGACAACAATTACCGTTGTATCCCTGTGTCCCTACTGAGATCATATAGCTAGACTACATATTGTTAAATTCTGGGTGGTGCCCATTAGACATTGTATTAAACACTAAGCCTTTGTACTGGTTGTATTGCTTCTCCTCCACCAAACCCCTCCTCACCTGCATCTGTAATTTCCATATAAGAGCATCATGTATATTTGTCTGGTTAAAATTAACCACTGTAGTTAAATATTCATCAGTTGGTGTTGTGGCTTCAAACAATTTGTTAAACAATTAAACCTGCATAGATCCCTTTAAAGAAATACTGCACCTCCACCCCACTTTATATTGCCTATGCATATACCTCACTAGACACGTATAAAAATAATCAAAATATAAAGTCGCACATAAGTGGAAGAACATTTTAATACACATATGTTTCAAATATGATTTTTTTGTAACCCATCTAGTGTAACCCAAATCATTTCAAAAAATGGACACTGAAAAAAGAAAAGAAAAGAAAACACTAAAATACAGTTTTTACTATAGTAACCTGAAAGAAGATTGCACACTCAGATAAGGTGCTGATAGTTGGTGGCAGTGCTGGTGGTGTTTTCCTAACAACAGACAAATGCACCCGATAACACTATTATTTTACTTTAACAGCAAATGGAGTAGCATACACAACAGTGTAAGGTCCGTTGTAACGAGGTTCACTCCACATTTGCACAAATATTTATTACATACATTTTATCATTAGGAAACAGTTGTAATGGTGGTGAGCTCGCAGATTCTGGTAGGTATTTAATACACTTTGCTAACTGAGTTAAATATGAATGGAACTCATCCTCCAGAATCGACGTAGACCTGTGAGCATCTGAAGCAGTCACGCACAGGGGATAGTGTTGTGTGCATAGTCTCCAATCACTATTTCATGAGGGGAGAGGTGATGGTCCTTACACGGCTTAGTCCTCAAACTGAGCAAGGCCAAAGGGAGTCAATGCACCAGTTCCTCTTCAGAGTAACAGAGAGCTTTGACAGTTTTGTTTTAATCAATCCGTTCATCCTTTCTACAACTTTGTTGGCCTGGGACGATAGATAGAACACAACTTGTGCTTTATTCCCAAATGAGCAGTAATCTTTTTAAACATCTCATTAAAGAAGTGGGTGCCATTGTTACCTCTAAGAGCATCGCATCCTCCCTATCGGGGAAACACTTCTCTCACCAAAAACTTGGCAGCTGATTTAGCATCAGGATGTGCACATGGACCAGCCTCAATCGAACAGGACAAAGGACAAACTACCACTATTAAATAGCAATAAGAGTTACATCTCTGTCCCCTGTCAGCAAAATCAATATGCAAATCACAGAATGGGCCAATTGGATGAGGCAAATTATGGCTCAAAGTATTTAGGATGTGCCCCGTACTGTATGACTGACATACTATGTAGTTAGATGTAAACACAGATGTTCCTGAATGTAAGGTACATACCAATCCTCTTGGAGGTCTGCCAAAATACATTGGCCCCATTACGACCCTGGCGCTAATGGGTTAACGGCGCCGTAAAAGGCTGCAGCGCTGTTAACCCATTAGCGCCTTACTAGAGGTCCATTTGCGGGACTCGACCTGAAAGGCTGGTCTAGAGCAGCCGTTAAAGTAGGGACCCGCAAAGGGACCTTGGTGCTAAGTACGGTACCGCAATTGCTGTACCGTACTTAGCGCCTTCCCCAGTCCCATTGAGCCCTATGGGGCAAAAATGGGAATGGGGAAGGGCCAATGTTCAATGGGGATTACTGCCCTGCCACCTTAGAATGGGTTGGTAATTCCCCATTGAACATTGGCGGACTCGTTACGATACCGGCACCAACCATGGTGCTAATAGCGCCATGGTTTAGCGCCAGTATCGTAATGAGGGCCATAGTTTAGATAAATCGGCAGGGTAGTGAAGCTTGTCAAATGCTACTAATGCCAAAGCTTGAGGCATGACTACCTTTCCTGTACTCGTCCTGCCTCCATAATACATCAGTTGGGCACTACGTACACCCTCTCTTCTGCCACACCAACTCTCACTCTATGGTGCCTGGCCTTGAATCTCAATGGTTTTGACCACAGGAAGGGCTGTATTTGGTACTTGCAACTGCATTTTTACAAAAACAGGAAGTTCAGGGATGTCCTGAAGTGGTACGTATGCAGCTTGTTTGGTCGCTGTGTCTGCCGCTTGGTCCCAGAGAGAAACAAAATCTACACTACTGGTATGGGCGGCGCACTTGAGCACTAAGATGAGCAAAGGCTCAAAAACAGCTTCAATTAATCGATCTAACACAGCCAGGTGCTGCACCAGAGAACCATCAGACCTATGTAATCCTCTCCTCATCCATCTTGACAATCCTGAATGAACAGTTGTTGTGACGTATGCCAAGTCAGAATAGACTGTTACTCGGCATCCCTGTGCTGCCTTAAGTGCTTCAATCAGAGCAATTAATTCTGCTGCTTTTGCAGAATAATGACCCGGAGGCCTCTGAGTCAAAAAGACCTTGTATTCCCCATCAGCTTACTGCACCACTGCTGTCCCAGTATGTCTCTGGTCTGTCTCTTGGTCAATAGTTAATGAACCGTCAATGGAAAGTACTTCTCCATCATCCAGAGCATAATCACGTACCTTAGGAATACCATCCTCTGGGACCTCATGCGTAGTACAGTCATGTACCTCATCATCATCAGTAATGGGCTCAGTCAAAAAGGTGGCTGGATTACTGTCTTGCAGCAGACAATATGAATAGACCGGCTTGAAAGAATCACTTTATATGCAGAAGCCCTCTGTGTAGTCAAGGTAGATTTGGAAATCTCTAATATTGCAAAAACAGCATGTTCCAGATACAATGTTAGTGAACACCCCATGACATAGGTCACAGATTTATCAATGGCGAAGGCAGCAGGAGCCAACACCTGTTCACATGGGGATTGTCCCTGCATGACACAATCTAACATGCCACTATAATAGGCAAAAGTTTTGTGACCCATTGTGCTGTGCTGTGTCAATATGGCAGTCATCATCTGTACGTCAGAAAGCAAAACCAGGTACAATTCTTTAGTGGAATCATGTGTGGCCAATACAGGCACAGTAGAAATTACATATTTTAATTCCTTGAATTTTGTAAACATCTCATAAGTCCAAATATTAGTATTATTTATTTGTTGTGCTTCCTTAAGGGTCTGGACCAGTGGTTTAGTGTATGACGTACAATCAAATATCCTTGCTCTACCATAGTTACACAAACCTAGAAATGTCGGCTAAGGGGTAGCATGCACTGCTGCCTCGTCCTCTAAGATTATTCTCTTACCATTTACTGACATCAATTATCCCAAATACAACACCTCTTGCTGACAATATTGCAATATTGCAATTTTGCTCTATTCACCTTATACCCGGTGACAGACAACAGTCGCGACAGGGTAACAGAATCCTCCCTAGACTGTCGTTTTGCAATGCAACATCATCCACATATTGAATTATAGTACTGGGAACAACAATATTGCCCAACTCTTCATGCAGCACTATATTGAAAATACTCTGGCACTCACAGTCAGATACTGTGAATCAGGATGTAGGTGCACAGAGAAGAAGAAATATTTCAAGTCCACTACAATAAATTGATAAATTGAGTGGCATCAACAGGTATATTAAATAATATGGAAGCAGAGGTTGGAACCACTTGAAATTATTCCTCTAAAATGTCACTGAGTGGGCGCAAATACTGAATCATTCCCCAACTCGTCCCCTTAGTTTTCTCACTGGATAAATAGCTGTATTACAGGGAACATTCAATGGTACGATTATACCCTGATGCAAAAGAGCCATTATAGTGTTGTAGATTTCCTC
This sequence comes from Ambystoma mexicanum, assembly GCA_002915635.3. Lineage (NCBI taxonomy): Eukaryota > Metazoa > Chordata > Amphibia > Caudata > Ambystomatidae > Ambystoma > Ambystoma mexicanum. Next base: position 1,306,275,759 of record CM010928.2, read on the forward strand.
CTCTGCTGCTTTTGATAAAGGATATTGCTTCACTCAGGGCAGCACTGCGCCAGGTTTCAGAGTGATAATTATCGGTGCAGTACTTTGTAAAAGGCCAACATCATGCAGATTACTCGTCCACAACTTATCAGGTAGTTGAAACAAGTCTGCAGAACAGAAGTAAAAGAGGGAACATTCCCTACCAGTAGCATGGGGCATGTAACAGGTATGTATCATAATTTTGCAATGGGACACACACTTCCACAATTATTTCCCCTTCATTCTCTCTATTTTTAAATATGGTTTTCATCTGAAACATTTTTCATTCAAATTGTCGGCTCAATTTACACAACTGTACGCCACTCTCCATTATATGAATGAACTGCGATCAGCATAATTCCGTCTTCCACCACTAGCACTCCCTCTATATCAAGATTAATGATAGTTCCTGCAACAATCACCTGGGGCTGGGAAGGCCTGAACAGAAACTCGGAAAGGTACTCGCCAATATTTGTTTGCTGGGACCACTGGTATTCCTCTTGCGGCAGATTCAATGCACAATGCATGTAAAGTCAACATTACCATCACGGCACACATGCCGGTTGTTGAACGGACCACACCTCTTTCCGTAAGCAAGATGGTCATTTTGAGCTTACTCAGAATATCTCTCCCCAACAAGTTGATCGGAGTTGCAGTAGAGTACAACAAGGGTGCCCACACCTCTCTGCCACCTATCTTGATGGGTAATTTCTTTCGGAAAGAAACTGATTGTGATACACAATTTGGTCGAACCTGTATATACCATGAAAATAAATGGTTTATTTCCTATCTCCAGGCCCACCATGGAGTTCCTCTTCTAGGTCAGCGGTGGCAGATAGTACCGGACTCTCTGTGGGCTGTTCTAGTCTGGATCCGTATTTGTCCCTGGAAAAACAAAGGGATTCCCTCTGACCACTGTGGCCCCCTGATACTGTGTCACCGTACTGCCGGGACGGTAGTATTGTTTGGAATATGGGGGCCTGGTTGTTGCCACTGATGCACTGAATAAGACAGTACATTATTGGAACCAAGAGCTCATAAACAAGGAAAAGAAAGCAGGGGAGTGGGGGGGGCACCGGCACGCTGTAAGGGGTTGCCGTAGGTACCTGTTCATACTGCTGGGGATATAAGATATTCTTGTCTACTCCTACATTCCCTTCAACAATGACCCATTTGCCCACATGTACAGCACTGACCTGCTCCTCCTCCTCCTCAATGTCCCATACTTCCAACCCCCCCCTGTCCTCCTCTGGAACCTGAAAACCCCCCTCTTCCCTGTGATAATCCCTCTGGAAATTCTCATTGATAATGGGGTTGATACCCACCTGCCCAATCGATTTCTCCTCCCCGTGTAGGTACAGGTGCCGCACGCACGTCGGCCTGAAATCACCCTCAGATCACTAACCCTTCTATCTGCAATGTTGCTGTTGCTATGGCCCCTTTCAACACAACCTTTGCTAACATCTTCTGAATCAGTTTTGCTTCCTTTGCTTGTACTCGCTGGGCAGGTTCCTTCTCCTTTTCTTTCGACCGCTTACAATGATGGATAATAGTAGACAAAATTTCCCCACCCCTTTGCCTCAATCCGCACTATCTTGTCGAGCGCCTTCTGTACCTCTTTCTGATGGCTTATTTTGACAACAAAATAGAGACAGGGAACCGCATGGTCCCATGATTCTCCCTTCTCTGCCTGCCACATCTCTTGAATCCTTCGTCCTTGTGGGGGGATATTGAGATCACGTTGGGGGTCAACTGCCCTGCGATCAGACCAGAAAACACAGCCCACTACAAAAAACGGCTAGGTGCTCCCTTTTTTAAGAAGGACAAGAACTTTAATTTTGTTTGCAAAAAATAAGGCGACAGGGTATTATGAATCATGTGAAGTGCTCCCGGTTATCTATATTAGCTCAGCAGTTAACTTTGAGGTCAGTCTGGTCCTTGCTAACAACGCATCCCTTTTCTCATCCCAGACACATTGGTCCCAACTGTATGGGCATCACTCTTGACTCTTCCTCACACAAATCATAGATCATGTTGTTCTCTGCTTTCCCCTTTAACAGTTTGGTGATATAAGTTAATTACTGCACATATAATGTGCCAGAAGCAGGTAAGACTTATTTCCAATAATATTTAGGTGCAAGGGATGGTGTAGAGGTACACTCACTCTTAAGAATTATCACTTGATATAGCTTTTTGGTGTTGGTCCTTCAAACTTTGCACGATTTTAAATTGGGATTTTCTTGAAAGATAAGCACCGATACTACCAGAAAAGGAGGATTTCAGGTAATCACTAGATAACAACACAAGGCCTTTTTAAGCCTTGTGGGACTTTATATAGACTTTATATAGATATGAATTCTGCGTTAATGTGATGTTGGGCAACACCTTATTAACATTATGAGAGGACAATGGAGATTTTAATTGGAATTGTATACACACTGGCTTATTTGGTGGCGGACACAAGCTTGCTTTGGTGATAGTGTGCAGTGACACACCAGACACACTAACAGGTGACCATCTGGGGATGGTGCCGATTAAAGATGTAATTGGTCATTATGACACAGGACCATTAATTTGTATTTGTTTGCCTTTTTATGATATGATATGATATGATATGGCATTTATAACAAACCTATGCACAAATGTTTCAAGGGGCGACGAGGCAAGGGAGCGGGAACAGAGGGAAGACAAAGACAAAAATCTTACTAGCCTGGTGACATTGAGATTGTGCAAGTGCAGGGGAGGGAGGAGAGGGTAAGTGCGGGGGGGGATGAGGGAGGGGCAGTGCAATACATAGGATCAACAGTAAAGAATAAATAAAATAAATAAACAATAGGTAAAAGTGTGGCCAGCTAGTTGCAAGTGCAGGAGTAAGTGCAGACATCAAGTGTCAAGAGCTGGTGGGGACTGTAGGGATACAGAAACAGCCCCCAAGTGCAGGGGTTGCCCGGGAGGCAGTGCAGGTGTGCAGCTGGTGGGGAGGGGACCCAGGCCTGTGATCAGAGTGTAGCCAGGTGACCAGTGCAGTTTCAGTTATGAGTTCAGCAGGGGAGAGGAGGAGAGAAAGCAGAAGCAAAGAGGAAGGTCTTGAGGTGCATACAGAACCGGAGATGTTTCTCCTCAAGTTTCAGGGAGGGAGAGAAGCTTTTCCAGAGGGAGGCCCCAGCCGAAGAAAGAGATCTACCACCAACTTGTTACTTGGAGAAGCGACGGACCCTGAGGGAGTGGAGGTGGATGAGCAAAGAGTTTGAGAAGGAAGATATTTAGGAAGAGAGAGTTGTAGGTAGTGAGGCCCCAAGCCCTAGAAGGCATTGAAGCCACTGGGAGCCAGTGCAGAGATATCAGTGCTGAAGAGATAATATCCATGGGCTTGAGGTCAATGACAAGTCTTGCAGTCCTGTTCTGGATGAGTTGCAGAGGGTGGAGGGTAGAAGCAGGCAGATTTAGAAAGAGGCTATTGCAGTAGTCAGGCCTACAGAGAACCAGAGCTCTGGAGACAGTGAGCTTCTGGGGGAAGGAGAGGAAAGGAAGAATACCTCTGAAGGAGGTGCAGCTAGCAGTGTGACTTCTTAGAGACGTCATAGATGTGAGGAGAGAAGGAGAGAGGGGAGTCAAGATGATATGAGGTTTTTAGCCTCACAGGTGGGAGAAGGTAGAGGGCCAAGAGAGGCCAGCCAGAGAGCGACTGGAAAAGAGGGAACAGGTGTGCTGATGAGGAGTATCTCATTCTTACTGGCATTAAGGCAGAGATTGTTGGTGGCACACCACTCCTGGATAGCGGACAGTCAAAGCGTTCCCTTACCTCATCCAATGCCTGGTTCGGCATCTTGGTTTGTATACCTTATATTTACCATATTTGTGTTTGACGATTGGATCTATGCCATGTGGTTACCTTGTCAAATTTGTCCAATGAAATACTTATTGTTTTATATTTACAGGCATTTAAAATCCTTTTGAAATATCGATGATGTTGAAATGCAATAATATGATTGCATGCTTATATACATTTCGAAATGAATCCTTTAAAAAATAAATTGTTGATATGTTCTTTGGAATTGTATCCCTGAAGACAACCTAATTGGTAGTTGTAAATGTTGAAACACATGTTGGCAAACCATTGATATATTAGTAAAAAAAAATTGTATACATTTGATTTGGTAGCTTTTATGATCAATTTCTGAAGGGGTTGGCGCAAGTGGTTTAGTAGATTGTTTTGAGATGTAGAAGCATAATAATTTTGAGTTTGTGAAGTAGAGAGGAGCTGGGCGATGATGTGAGGAGAGGAAGTTTGATGCAAGTTTGTGTTGCATGGTTTGTGAAAAGAGAGAGTAGGTGAGCGAGAAGAGAGGATGGCAAGTAAAAGATGTGATAGGAAAAGAAAGATAGTTTAAATTGTTCTGAGAAGAGGAGGGAAGAAAAAAGTAGAAGAGAAGTGAAGATACAGTATGAGCAATGCATGGTGAGGGCGGGGGTGAGCAAAGACGTAATTGGTACTCACAAGCAAGTAGCAGGACACAGCAAAACAATAGCTCAAAGGCAAAGAGGCAAAGAGGCAAAGAGGCATAGAGGCTGGAGGTTGGCCTTTAGCTTTTTGCCCTCTGCTGAGTCACCACAAAGCAAGGAGTCAAGTACTGGAATTGGTGAGGAGCATTCCAATGGCCGGAAAGGGAGGCAGGACCACAGCCTGCAGCTACAGAGCAGAACAAACCAGGAGTTGGAGTCCTGGCCGGCTGCCCTGTCCATCACTTGATGGTGGTGCGGGTGGCTGAGGGGAGTGGGCAGATAGAGGTTGCAGTACACAGATTAGCAGCAGCAGCCTCTGGTGCTGTTGTGATGGGCTCCATGTTGATCTCAGCCCAGCTGAAGCCAAATGATGTTGTTAAATGAAATACATTGTTTACATTGTAACATTTCAGAGACACTGGGGCTTTCCACATTTTTAAAGATTCAGTTCCAAGATTTATGAGGAGAAACGTGATTATTTATGAAAAGCAATGCTACTCTGCCCTTCACCAAAAATCTCTTGTTCGTAAAAACAGAACTGTTATTCAATATTGTAAAGATTTTCAATTTTTAACTGGGGCTTTCAGCATTTCTCTTCAGGTGTTGCAGGGAGGTGCACCATTTAAAACATATTGCCATGCTCCTGATGATAGTCACACGTTTTATTTATATAAGAAATGTCCAGCATTCTTTGTTCTGATATTTACAATTCTGCAGAACCAGATTCCTGGGCTTACAGTGGAATGTTTCCTACCGGTTCGGTACCATTCCTGACTTATAGCAAACTCGGCGTCATTTGTTGGGTGCTGTCTTTCATGGTCACAAGTAACTACTGCATCCCGCAGGTGCATACTTTTTATGGAAATTGGTGAAAAATTGAGGCACTCATCAATTCTTATGTTAGGTGCTGTACGCTGCATGAGGCTACACCGATCTGCTTGCTTTATTTGTGCAATAATTCTCCATACAATTATATCATATGCACCACACTGGAAGGAAGCAGTGCAGCTTTTCGACATTTTATGTTATAGTTGATTGATTTTGGGTTCCATTTATCTATACAACCATATACTGGAGTTTGCATAGGCCAATAACACGTCTGCAGTAACTGTATCTGTAGCTCGCTCCAATTCTGATGTTTAATTTATTTGTGTTGTATCTTCTTGATAAGAACATTTGTGTGTACATAACATTGCAGTATACAACAGTCATTAAATGGGTGTCATTACGAGTTGGGCGGTAGTCCGGCAGTAAATCTTCTGGGATATCGCCCAGAGGAATTACCGTTACCACCACTTGGTCTGGTGGTATTACTGCCAGATTACAAGTGGTGGTGGCGGTGTAAGTCCCCATTTAATTTTAGTCCATTCGACTCAATGGTGTTTTTTCGGCAGCTGCAATTCTGCAGCATTAATTCAGAAAAAATTGATGTCTGCAGATATACTTCCAGCTCATAGCTGTAGGTGAATACTCCAACTTTCCACACAGGTCATAGTTGGGTGGTGCAGTAATGTTGCAATTTATAGTAATACCACTGAATTTAACCTGCACCACCCAACTCATAATGACCACACATTATTGTATTTAATTTTGCATTGCTACTAAAGTACTAATAACTATTACAGACAATATAACATTGTTAGGACAGTGTGAGTCTTCAGTGAATAGCAGTGTTTTAATCTGAAAAAACAAGTATGCCATCAGTACACAGGCATTATGCAAGAGGTAACTGGGTGAAATCACAAAAAAAGTTCTGGTTTAATTTATAAGTATTCCTGGGAAAAGTATTACTTTACGTTAGAACCTATTCTCAAAGCAATGTACTCCCCACACACATGAAACCATATGCCTGTAGTGTAAGTACTGCTGACCTAAGTTTACACACTTATACATTAACTTACGCAGTGTCAAGATAATAGTTAGCTAGCAATGTTGGACATTCAGAAAGGTATAGCTTGAAATTGTGTGAATGAGAAATAGACACACATACAGCAAGTGTCACTTCAAAGGTATTTATAGATGTTCAAAGTTGTCCTTGGTGAATATATTTAATTTTCACTTGTATTTCTATGTATAAGTCTGGTCTGTGAGGTATGAACGTAAATTAAAATGTATGGAGATGCCAGTTGTGCATCCACAGACCCACCTCACATCCCTCCTCGTAATATCTCCACACCCTGGACAACATTAAAGATAATCTCGACACAGGACCTGGGAGACACCTTGGCTGCCCTTAAAGCCACATCGTATACAGATGTCATCCTCCCAGCATCCATCCTCATGACCCTCACCGCAGAAGCTTTCCTTCCCTACCTGCAGATCAACAGCTTCCTAACTCAAGGTACCTTCCCATCGACCCTAAAAACACGCAAATCTTCCTTCTACTAAAGAAATTCACTCTGGATCCCGACAATTTAGGTAACTATCGCCCCATCACCCATCTCCCTTCCTAGGTAAGATCATTCAGTAAGCAGTATCTGCACAATTGCCACAAAACATTGACTCCAACGATCTCCTCCAAACCTACCAACCCGAGTTCAGACCCAGATGCAGCACGGAGACAGCAACCCTACGGGTGGTTGACAACACCCTTAAGATCTTTGATGATGGCCACCCCTGTTTCCTGGTTCTACTCGACCTCTCAGCCACTTTCGACACAGTCTACTGTTCTGATGTAGGGTGTCCGTAAGTACCTGGTGGCGTACTGCCAGACGCTTGCAGACAACCTACATCGACACATGGGGATCAGCAACCTTGCTGTATGCTGGTTCAAGTCATACTTCGCCAACCGCAAGCAGTTTGTTCAGATGACTCCTCTAGATCACCAATGCTACCCATGACCTGAGGAGTCCCACAGGGTTCCATCCTCTCCCCAGTGATCTTCAATCTACACATGGAGCTGCTGGGAGCCCTTCTAACCACACACAACATACACATCCACTAATATGCCAACGACACACAGCTACACCTCAAGATCAACTCCATCAAAGATATCCACAGGCTCAAAACCTGCCTCTTGCTGATCCAGTCTTGGATGTCCAGTGTATACTTGAAGCTCAACCCCTCCAAGACCAAATTCCTACTCCTCACCAACAACACTGAACACCTAAACATACAAACATGGCTGTCAACCATGAACTCTGAGGCTTCACACCAAAGGTTGCCTCCTGCGCCAAGTCCCTCAAGTTCCACATCAACAAACACCTCTCCTTCAAGGCACACATAGCTAAGAAAACTCAGACAGCTTGGTATTTGCTCTCCCTCCTGTGAAAAGTCAAGCCCTTCCTCCCTACGGACAGCTTTAGATCCATCATTCAAGCACAGGGCCTATCCCACCCAAATGGGGGCCTTGCACTCCTCAAAAGCTACCTGTCATCCTCACTTGTGGCCCTGAGAAGTATCCTAGACATGTCCACACACCTCATCAATGCTCCACGCAGATACAACACATCACCCCATCCCTCATCGCCCTTCACTGGCTCCCACTGCACACACAAATCACCTTAAAGTATTGCTGCATCATCTAAAAGGCAGTCACCCTCAAGTCATCCAGCTACCTCGCAGAGAAACTCAGCATCTCCAGTGGACAGTGCACCACCAGAAGTTAGGGCACGTGCTGACTTGAAACCTGCCACTGCAAAAAGGAAAGGATCAGAAAACAAGCCTTCACGTCAGCATCAGACTCTCCCCCATGCTCCTAGAATTCAGAAAAGAACTTAACACCCTCCTCTTCAAGGAATCTCTCCACCTCCACATCCTATGCATCATGTCACCCCTCATGCCACCTGACTCGCTAGACACCACCCGCAACTCTCCTTCCAGCCACCCGGTACGGCTGTACCCCTTCTCTGTCCCCCTCTGTATATCTGTTCTGAGCTTACCACTGTAATGCGCTCTGTTATGTATCTATATTGGTATATAGCTCTGTAAAGCACTCTGTTCGGTCCGTGTTAGGTCCGTGCTCAATAAATAATAATAATAATAATAATAATAATAATAATAATAATAATAATAATAATAATAATAATAATAATAATAATAATAATAATAATGTAATAGGTGAGATACTTAAAGCATGTAGGGATAAGTGTTGTAAAAATATTTCAAAGGTTTTCTTTTTTTTCTTTATGGCCTGGAACAAGTTGACTCCAGAGTAAGTTTATCCTGCATCAGGCCATCAATACGGGCACAGGTGGGCTATTTTAAACAGCTGTAACTTACACGTGTTCTCTGACAGTAGTGTGTTAAACATGATTTCTTTGTGCATCTTGCTTGTGGTCGAAAGTTCTGACAGGTCATTATGGTAAGTTACGACAACAAAAACTGGATCCGTGTGGATGCCTCCCAATAACTATACAGAACCATTCAAATATACATGAATCGACAAGGCACATCTGATTCTAGTATTTTGTACGTAGCTATCTGCCATTTTGTCTTGTCTCCTCCCATTAAGCGAGCCCAAAAGTGTCTTCGTCAGCTATAGTAAAGTCCGAAAAAATATGTCTCAGGTAACGGCTTCTTACTTGTTGGTTTGCAGCACATTTTAGCAATAAATGACGTATTGACTCTATTTCTTGTATTATTGCAAAACGACAGAAATTGGATTCAGTTTTGGCCTCTTATTGCCAAGATCTCGTTTGTTGGCAAGAGATTGAGGCGAGCACGTAGTAACATGTCTCTCCCCTTCCTACAGAGGAATTTTTTGATGAATTCTTGTAGTTCGTTTAGTCTTTTTACGTTTGGAGCAGATGTGCGGTTAACTTGTTTTTTTCTGCAATTTCCAGAGTTCGTATCCAATCGTATTCTCTTAGTTTTTTAAGGACTAATTTCGGGTTGGTGGTTAGTGTTTCTTCGTTCTCCTGAATTTGTTCCAACACCTGGATGTTGTCGTTTTTCCATTTCATTAGGCTTCCAGTATTGGTTCGTTCGAGTTCCTGATTTATCAATTGTAAATTGATGGAGGCTCCGCCATCCGACATTTCCTATAAAGCATCAATTTTGCCTGTTCGACAGAGCTTTTAAGGGACGGCAAGCTGAGCTCTTTAGAATCGAGGCACCTGATGTTGAGTTAGGCAGCATGAGGACTTTTCTCAAAACTTTGACTCCATTTTTGTCCAGATATCTAAAGGCAGGTTTATCATGGCATCGCCTCCATATGATAGAGTTGGCATAACTTTTTTCTTGTAAAATTCTCGCACTGGTATCAGCGAGTATCTGCCAAAACTTTCTATCTATTGCCCTGGCTTGGGCTTGCCATTAGTTTACTTTCGTTGTTAGTGCTATTTGCATGGCTTTGTCTTGTTATGTACTGTCTAATGTGACTCCTAGGTATTTAAAGACCAAGACTGTATCAATTGGTTCGCCCTCCAGATTTAAGCTCGGTCCTTTGCTTTTTCTAGTCGCCCTCCCGAATCTCAGCAATTTGTTTTTTTGATGTTGATTTCTAGCCGGTTTTCTTGCATATACTTTACAGACTTGCCATTTGTCGCTGTAGTCCACGGGAGTGTGGTTCAAAAGTACTAGGTCGTCCGCGGTATAAGAGCCTCGTTATTGGTGTTTTACAAATTTTTAGTGGAAAAGATCGTATAGTTGTGTCTGAGCATTTATATCACCAATAAATGCTAAGAATAAGGCCGGGGCAGTGGCACCCCTGTTTCACACCTCTAGCTGTTGGTATCTGTTTGATAAAAAGCCGTTTTGGTCAAACGGATCCGCATGCTGGTGTCTGTGTGTATAGTGCCTTAATTGGGTTCAGCAAGGTTGCAGGACAGTCCATTCCTCCAGTTTAGACCAGAGCCTTGCCCTGTCTATACGATCAAAAGCCTGGGTCAGGTCGATGAAAGCCACAAAGATGCTAGGGCCCCTTCCAGGACTTTATTTTTCATGACAGAAAGGAGTAGAATATTGGCCGTCGTGCCCATGTTTTTCTTAATCCCGTTTGAAATGGTCTTCACAAGGAGCTTTTGCTGCCCATCGCTTAAAGTGGTCTAGTAACATTGCTCAAACACTTTCCCTATGACATCGAGAGCGCAATTGGTCTATAGTTCATTGGATTCTTTTTGTCACCTTTTTTGAAAATGGTACCACTGTTGCTGATTTCCAGGACGACGGTATAGTTCTCAAATCCGCACATTTTCTGAAGATTTTACTCAGAAGACTTGCCCACTCTTCGGGATTTGTTTTTAAGTCCACATTGTGACCCCGTCGGCCCCGGGCTCTTGAGTTCTTAGACTTGATATCTTTAGTCGGATCTCCTCGGAGTCGTCTACTTTTAGCCATGGGCCTTGCTCGTGTCCAACGGGTTCGCTAGAGGGTTTCGTTGGAGCCAAATACATTGTTTCAAAGTGTTTTACCCATGTTGTTTCTCCACCTCATTTATTAATGATTTTTCTTGAACGTCCGTCGTGGCTCTCAGGTGCTCCAGAATTCTCTTGTGTTTCTCCCACTAATCATTTTCAAGATGTTTTCCGAGTCTTGTTGGTAGAGTTTTAACCTGTGTTCTCTAACCAGGCTTTGTAGTGGCTTTGCTGCCGCCGCTGCTTCTTCGTATGTTGCCGTGTATCATTAATTTTTGCTCTTCGTTGGATTTGCGAAGGATGCGGCGTTTCTCCACCAAAGGTTTATCGAACACATGTTTTGGTGGGTTTCACAAATTTTTTTACAAATGTTGTTTTTTTGTACTTTGTTAGAAGAGGGATATAGTTAGTTTTGTTCTCCTCCGCTGTTTTCGTCATGGAATTAAATCGATTTTCTAGTTCCACAATGTGCTCCTTTGATAGTTTTAATCGATTGCCTTGTCCGTTGACTATGATATCGGCTTTCATGTAGTCATTCGGGGGCTTGATGCCTCCAAGAAGTTGAGAGCAAATTGTGATCACTGGCCCTTGTTCTAATTATTCCAAAGTCTTTTGTTATAGCCAAGATCGGTTCTGTGACGAACATGTAATCTATTTGTTGCCTTTGAATTATTTCTTTCCCATGTTGGCAGATGCTTTTGGGTCTGGGAAGGCTTCTTGTAAGTTGTGCAGATTTCTTGATTTCATCAGACGGGTCCATAGTATTCCGCGCTGTTCTCCCGCTGTTCTGTTTACTTGACTGCTTCCTTTCTCTGGATCTGTAGAGCATTATTGCGTTTGATCTCCGCAGATCATGAAGTGGTTTACTAAGTGTTCCGCCATGGCTATATCCAGTGCTTCTTCAACTTTCTCCAGGAAGGTAGTTGTTTCTGTAGATGCTGGATTCCAGTAGACGTTTGCTATAATTAATGGTGTTTTTCCATGGCTTTCTTTGTTATTTGTCTTGCGAGTCCATGAGGCTTTCACCATCAGTATTTCCAGGTTACTAATCAATGTCTCGTCTAGTGTGATCCACTTCCGTTTTTGCAGGCGATCAGGAGCCCTGAAGATGGTCTTCCCAGACGGCCCTTATTTGCGGGTGCCAAGATTAAATCGAATCCTCGCATAGAGGGTGGTTCACACAGCCAGGTTTCTTGGAGGCATATTAAATCATATGCTCCTAAGTCATGTCGCTAGCCGATAGGAGGTGAAGATGTCCTCTCGTATTCCACGAGCACATTTTTATTGTCTGCTTCTGTTCTCCTCCCTTGCATTTCCCTCGTTGAATGTGCTCGACTCCAGGAAACTGCTATTTTTGCTTCTTTTCTGTTAGTGCTTTTGGCAGCCAGGACCATATTCCTTTCATTGGGGCACATTTTAGTGAAGGTTCGCTCTCGGTTTTATTTTGTTGTTGCTCCTGATTTTGTTTCCCTGCGAGTCGCTGTTTCCCTGGCTCTGTGAATGTTTCTTGGATCTTTTTGTTTTCGTTCCTGTTTTCGCGAGGATGTTTTCCATGTCACTATGGCTAAGTCTTTTGTCTTCTGTCTGGTTTCTTCCATACTGGATGTTTTCCTTTAACTTCAATGATTTTTGACCTTCTCGCTTTTTCATTTCTTCCGTCTTTTCCTTAACTCCGAAACTTGTGTAACTTTTCTTTGTTTGTAAGTTGGAGTTACTCTGTTTATTTAAGTTTTTATTCTGGAGATTCTTTCCTCTTCCTATCATTGTTGTCATGTTTTTGCTTTGTCTGCGTCACTTGGTACACCCTTAAGTCGTATCCCATGTTTTCTAGTTCTCTTTTATTTTCAAGGGGGTGTTTTTTTAACTTCGTTGACGCTATATGCAGGTAAGTTTCTGGCCTTGGTGTTTCTATGACTTGGTTCTACCACTAATAAATCTTCTGATTTGATATATTTTAGGTTTCGGATGTATTTGAACAACTTTAATACCGAATTTCTGTTAAGTGTTACCTTGTCCTCATTTTCTTCTACTTGCGTTATTTTAATCTGCCATTTTCGCTTGGTCCCATTTCCTAGGCTTTGGGTTGGGCCACTTGGTCCTGTCTCTTATGCTGTGGACTCAGTTCTCCGTAGCCACGTGATGAAGTTGTGATGATCTTTTCATTTTTCCCTCGTTTGTCATGTTTATATTTCATGTCCTTGCTCGTTGGCGTATATCCTCTTAAGTTTTTGCTTTCGCTCTCTTGCTCGTCTTGGCCGATACTGAAAATCGACTTGTGTGTTAGATTTGAGCGTTCTCCCTCGCGGGCCTCTTGTCTTGCGCGGGAATGGTGGTCTACCTTTTTAGAGTTCTGCCACTCCGTTGATCTGGTGTTCTTGATCTCGCCCTTTCTCTCTCCTTTTTTGTATCCATCATTTGTTTCAGAATTTTTTGTCTCACCGTTTCAGTGACCTTGATTTCGTTTTTGTCTCTGCTACGTGTCTTTACCAATTTTTGTTTTTGGCGTTGTTCGGTCCGTTGTGAATTTACCTCTACTTTGTTGTCTGCTTTATTGCTTTTACCGGCCAATTGTGAATACAGGCTTTTGGAGGTTTTCTTTGGGCTTGAATCTGAGGTAGAGTCTTCTGACACGTATTGACTCAGGTTCATTAGTTCATCGTTTTCCAGAAAGTCATAAGTTATCTTCGGTGGTGCTGTCTTATTCGTTTCCGAGTTTTCCTGTTTGTTCATGGGTTCTATATTTATATCCAAGCTCTCCTCCATGCGTACTTTATCTTTGTGGCTTGCAGGCCGCTTAAAGACTTGAAAAATCGCCTCTACTGATTCTGTACGTGTCTTAGGCAGCTTAGGTAACGATTTTTTTGTTCCCTCTTTTTTTTTTTGAACGATTTCTCCTCCCTGAAGTTGGTCTCCAGGTACTTCAATTGTGATTTCTGGTTTGTTTGAGTTCAGTGTACACTCTGATTGTCCTAGACGGGTATTCATCTGAACTACTTTAGTGACTTTTTCTGTGGATGATTTGCTCTCTGTTAAGTCTATCGTGATAATTGTTTGAGTTTCTATAGTTTTTGTCTTTGTTGCGTGAGCCTCATCTTTCCCACATGTTTGGTTGGGCATGGCTGATGTATCTTGGTTCTCTTCTTGGTTGTTTTTTTCCTGGCTTCTAAAGCCATGATATATGCTTCTAAAAGATGACTTTGCTGTACATCATTGCTTGGATACTGGTGTGATCCTTCAGTGAGTCGGCGATGGCTTCATAGAGCTTCATGAATGGAGCGAGTGCTATATTTACAGATGACATGATGGAAAGTAGGTCAGTCTTTTTGTTTAAGTGTTCCGCTGAGCTCGAAGATATTGCTTGCGTTGAAGTTCTCCTTAAAGGGGCGTCAATTATAATGATGTCTTGTTTCCCCCAGATTTTGTGATGGTGCAACAGTGTCCAAGTAAGCGACTTCGATGTTCCGTCGTATCTGGTCGAGGACTAAGTGGTTCATGGCCCACTGGTTTTGATGGTGATTCTGTCCGTGTTTTTTCATTTGGGCCTGAACTGGAGTCGGCGCTTTGGACGGATTGGTTGATCAACTCAGTGTGTGTTTTCCTCCGTTTTGCTCAGATGTCGTTCCCGTATAGTCTCGTCGTTTACTATCGGGTCGGGCTCCAGAAGTGGATTTGTGGATGTTATGTTGTCTGATTCAGACGTATCTCCTTTCTCCAAATTTGAAACTAGTGTAGTATCTATTTCCCGCAGTGTTTTATTTATCTTATCCATCCCTGTTTGTATACCACCCAAGGTTTCTTCTTTCTCACCGGTACCTGGTTTTTCAAATAGACTTTCCCTTTCCTGTTGGTGTTTTGGTTTCTCCTGTTCCCTGGCCCTTAAGTTGTCCCGTTTCTCCCTTTCTTCTGTTGTTTTTGTGTTGATTTGTAGATGCAGGTCGCCATTGAGTGTCTCTATTTCTTGCAAGGCCGTTGGGGGGAGAAGTGTCTTAAGTGTTGCGGGCTCTTCACTTTCTCTTTCTTCTAACTGATTCAATGATCCCTCTTTCTCCTCCAATGGTAAAACGTCCTTCGCTCCTGGTTTTCCACTCTTTTTACAGTCTAACCTTCGTAGTTTGAAAGGGGGTAAACATTCATTTAAAGCATCGAGTATCTCCATGTCTGATAGCTCCATGTGATGTCTATTTATCCCTTTTGTGTTAGATCGAGACGTGAAGTAGTTTGTCATTGGGTTTTTTTAATTTGTTGTTGTCCTAGTTTTGTTGAGATGTTTACCACCCTTATTTCTTTTTGTGGTGATTTTAACCAATTGCCTTTGCCTTTTTTTGCTGTTAGTTGTTTTACTGCCTTCACTGGCCGTAAGAACTTCTTCCATGTCTATTTGATTGTCCTTGTCGTCTGTACTGTCTTCTGCCTCCGCGTGAATTGCCGCCACCACTTGGATTTGGCCCAACGTCAACTCCCCCTGATGGGGCGTGCTGGGAGGTGCTCGGCTAGACTCGCCGGATGGTGCGTGTTTTGTGGTCTCTACGGCGTCCACCCTCCCCCGCCTTCCTGGCCGTTCTCCACCCCACTCGTAGCTAAGGGGACTCTGTGAGTCCCGGTGTCTCAGCGAGGACTCCCTGCGCTGGTCACCAGGTCCATCGCGACCTGCTCCACAACGGGGTCCGGATCGAGCTCGGGTAGTAGTTGCAATGGTGCGATGGCTGCGGTTGTGGTTTTTTCCTTGCATTTTGCGGAAACACCCCTATTGGAGACAGCAATGAGTTTGAGGGGTCTGTTTGTTGTATTTGTACATTTTGTTCTGGTTGCGGGACCCAAGTCTGATGTAAGTCTGTGGCCACCCTTGTCTTGCAGACCCATTCACTAATTTTGTCATTTTCGTTTCTCTTTGGACTATGTGTCGGTGTTGTCTCATGACCCTTGAGGTGCTTCCCTGTTGTTTTTGGGTCAATTTCATGCTTCTCAGGCACCCTACCTTCTTCTTCTTCTGGGGGGATTCGCTGGTCTCAGTTTTTCTATTTGGTCTTACTGCCCTAGCGGCCATGTCTTTATCAGGGATCACGGACTCCCGGCTTGATAGTACGCCACCAGCGCCTAACAGCCGCACAACAGCCAACGCCCTCTACTCCTATCGGGCTCAACGCCGCGAGGGTGCGTTGTCTCTGCTTTTTGTGGCAGAGGATGTCACGTGAGCGGTCACGTGAGTCACAAAACTCCGCCTCCTCCAGGAAGCTGAGTAGTTGCCTGCAACTGCCTGCGGGTGGTAGCGCGAGTGAAGGAAACTCCCAGCGCTTACTCCAGGCACAGGCACAGAGGCTTCCAGGACACGGGAGCTGCACAGTTTTCAATTCGTTCTCTCTTGTAAGAAATGCGCCGCTCGCAGCGCTGTCTCTGCTTTTGTGGGCAGAGGATGTCACGTGAGCGGTCACGTGAGTCACAAAACTCCGCCTCCTCCAGGAAGCTGAGTAGTTGCCTGCAACTGCCTGCGGGTGGTAGCGCGAGTGAAGGAAACTCCCAGCGCTTACTCCAGGCACAGCACAGAGGCTTCCAGGACACGGAGCTGCACAGTTTTCAATTCTTTCTCTCTTGTAAGAAATGCCACATCTAGGCACATCTAACAGAATACAAATGCTATGAGAGGGCTGTTTTTCGACCTCAAAGGTTAAAGGTTAAAGGTTAAAGAGGAGGCAAATGGGGAATATAATACAGCAGAGAAATGAAACTTTAAGGGCATGCTACTGGAAGGGAAGTGAATATGTTTCAGATGTTCGCGGATAAACCAATGTACAGTCTGGCGTGCACAGAAATTATGGACAAATGAGGTATTGAAAGCATGACGTCTCCCCGCCTCATGACTCCTCCCTGCCTATACTTGTAATCTGGCAGTGCAGCACCAAACCCCAACCGCTGCTGCATATAGCTGTATAAGGTGTGTTTGAAGGGAAGAGGTCTGAATGAACACTGACTATTTGCAGCCCTCCATGTGTGGCCACTAACAGCATGTTACGATAAAGAATTCATTCCATAGGACATGTTTACATACAATTATCACCCAACCAAGGTTGGTACTCATTTATCAACTTCAGAAAACTGATAGGCTGAGTTGGTCCTGTTGTCATGCACAGGTCGCAGTAGCAAGCACTCAATCCACTGAGCTTTCTTACTGTTATGTTATGTTATGTTATGTTATGTTATGTTATGTTATGTTATGTTATGTTATGTTATTGGAATGTGTGCAATTTTCATGGTCTCCATGGTAGTGTACAAACCTGCACTGTGTGTGTCTTGAGACGAGTGAATGCAGTGCAGTAAGAAGATATCAACACTGTAATTATGCTTTTATTTTACTTGTTGTAGTAGTAGCTATGGTAATTTATATAGTGCCTCTTCCCATTTGTAGGGTCTCAATGCACTTGTGGTGGGAACGCCCTCGGGGACTGGAGTCCGGGTATGGGAACACTCTTAGAAAAGGCTTAGTAGGCATGTGTGTATTTGGCTGAGATTAGGAATTAGGTGCGCTGGATAGGCTCCAGTAAGCAACACAAGAGGTCAGGCATGTGGATTGGTGCTGATGGAGTTCACAAGCGTGTGCTAGGCAAGAGACTCGTTATGGGTCCAGCTAGACTGGATTTTCTCATATGTTGACACAGTATTCTAATGGCAGAGGTTTTGAGGCAAGTCTGGTGTATGGAGATGAAGATGTTAAGGGTCTGATTCATAGAATTATCTGCACGGAAAATCAGTACTCTGCGCACAAAACCATGTTCATGGAATCGACTGTGTGGGACTTTTCAGGCACTTACGTGGATTTTGCGCTGGCCCGGCACGTCTCTGCTAGCGGTCAAGTGCCTTGTACGAGTCTCCTCACAGAGTGTGGGTTGGGCCTATGTAGGGCTGAAAGTAGGAGGCAGGATATGTAGAATGAGGAAGAAAAAGGAAAATTGTGGGCATTCCGAGGGATGGCCCGCACAAGGCAATCGCATGCCCACTACTGCGCCGAGCAAATTGTATTAATGGATCTGACTGTGCAACCTCACGTCGGGGAAATGACTCCCGATCTAACCGCCACCCAAAGGTAGGCGTACAGAAACTTGTGCATACGAATCACTGTGCAGAGGTAAGATCGCATGCTGGATTTAGGGGTGAGTGCATGCAGTCAGGGTTCTAATCGAATTTAGGGCCAATTTACCGGGCAATGAAAATGTTTACAATACATGTTATGCATGATGTGAGAGTGCTGGGTATCGTTACAAGGGACCCTACGCAGTGTCGTCGGGGTGCTGCCTTGATTGTGAGGTTTGAATGATGTTTTTCTGGGGTGCACTGCTTCACGGTCGAGGGGTGCGCTAATGTCTGTATGCGTGGCTGGAATTGCTATGCATGGGGAGTGTCATGGATGTTCTGGCAGCTCCTTGCACATAGTGTTGTTTTGCGTGTGAAATTCTGTGAATACGTGGAGCACACTGATTTTCCTTTTTGCACTGGGATGCGCAAAGTACTTTTTGAGCCGCAACCTTTGCAAGGTTATTATGCCTTCTTCCATGAATCGGGCCCTAAGTGTCCAGCTAGACCTAATTTGTCATAGTCGCTAATGCATTCTAATGTGGGTGGATGGATAGCCGTGCCTACTGCAGATGTCCACGGAAGTGGTGCGTTATACGTACCTTAAGCTCAGAAGCAGCATTTCTTTGATCTCGCTGTGTGATCAGATTGTCTGTGTGAAAAGACAAGCTACCAACATAGGCTCTTCAAGGCAACATGGTTTTCTAAGCGCACTAGACCGGCTATCTTAATACATCTTCTAGGCATAAGAGAAGGCTACCTTAAGATCTTAGAATCATAGGATTCTCTAAACGCAATTGACCGGCTACCCTTACTGTTTTATGATACATCTTCTAAGTTCTATAATAGGCTACATTCAGGCATCATCTAAGTGCAATATCAAGGATACCTGAATATATCTGTATGTGTTACAATGGCTAATTTGCAAATCTTCTAAGTGCAATGGACAGGCTAACATTATAACATGCAACACAAAGTGCCCACTCCATGGTCCATCTAATGCACTCTAACCTTCACAGATCTTCTAAGTAGAATACATGTGCTACCTTCTGCTAACCTACATCATTTCTTCTAAGTGCAACACATGTGCCACCCTTCACAATTTGTTGCAAGTGTAATACATCTACTAACCTACCCAATTTTCTCCAAGAGCAATGCAAGTGCTAGCCTTCACAGTTCTGCTCATGTAATGCACCTGTAGTGCTAACCTGCACAATTTCTTCGAAGGGCAAGTGCAATACATGTGCTAACCCCCCATAGTTCTTCAAGTGAAATTCAGGAGCCAGCCTTCATAATTTCAATTCAGTGCAACACATGTGCTAACCTACATCTGCTAATCTTCTAAGTGGAATATCAGGCTATCTGCATATCATTGTGCAAGCCATAGGCTATCCTCACAAATGTTAGTGCAAAAGACTAGCTAACATCAAGAATCCTTCTAGTCCAACACCAAGGCTTGTGAAAAGGAATACTGGGCTTTGGATGGTATGCACGACCGATGAATGAGGTTCACAATATTGAAATGGAGTTTGCAAACATTCACTCCTAGTCTGGGTGCTCTCCTTAGTCAATTAAGGGGGTCTTGGTGCTTGCAAAGAGACTACCTACTGTGTTTGCCCATTCGTAAAGGTAAGTAAGAAAATCACATTCTCTTGGTTTACATAGCGCTTGAGAAAAGAAAATGCTCAGTGAGACCTAATGCGAGAAAGAAATGTTTTAAATGTATTTGTGAATAGAAGATTATACAAAATATGATGATTAGTCCAGGTTAAAGGTTGGTTATATAAGCTTATATTTTCAAGGACTTTGTAGGTACCCTGTGTTATTGTTCACTGTGTCCTTGTGTCCTCTTTGTCCTTTTATTTACCAGGGCTCAGTGCTCTATTTATTTGCTGGTCATTAGACTCTGTTTTGTCCTTGAGTCATTGTTGTTGTGTCTATATGACCCCTTTGTGTGTGTGTCCTGGTGTCCATGTCCTCATCTGTGAGCTTTTCCGAGTCATTGTGTCCTCTACATGTGTTTCAACACCTCATTGTGGCTCCTCAGGAGGAAAAATCGCATTCGATCCGAAGTCTAATATTAGTCAATATTTATTGCTGTACGTTAAGAATTTCATCTCATGGTTTGCAACTGTATCTATTAATAGATGCAGAGTTCAATCCTGTCTTGTTTGGTGCAGGTAATTCTAAAGATAATGGGCCTCAGTCTAAGTTTGCCGGTCCGGAAAACGGTGCCAGTAAGCTTACCGGCACCATTGTTTCCGGACTGGCAAACTACGGGTTTACCTGCCGCAGCCGCTGTGCCCAACAGGTCTGAACCTGCCAGGGCACAGAGGTCACCACAGGCAACGCCGTCACAGAAGCACCGGCACCATTAACAATGGAGCTGGTGCTTCCTTGTACCCACTCCCATAGAGACTCTATGGGAATGGGGATTAACGAAATTGCCGGCGCCTGACTTCCCGGCCGCCGGTCTTGAATAGCCTGGTGGCACTGGGAAGTCAGATGCCGTTCATTTTTTAAGGGTCCGGCGACATCCCACCAATAGCAACGGCACGGTGACCGCCGGACCAGTAATGAGCCCCAATGTGGAGCATTTTCAATTGCTGCTTGACAGGGTACCAAGCACTTGAAAATATAAGCTTAAATAACCAAGCTTTTTCCTATACTAATCATCATATTTAGTACACAATATTGTCAAAGAGCAAATAGGTACACACATATTCTAAAGAGTTGGGTATTGCTTGTATACTTTAAAGCAAAACATCCTTTGAAATCTCCTTTTGTGGCAGAATTAGATTCTTCATTGTAAATGGTGCTTTACTGGATAAACAGATGCTGGTCTCTGTGTCGGTTCTTCCTACCCTCCTTCCTTCCCCACCAGGGAATTCCTTTCCAGTGAGGGGCCGCCATGTTTTCCTTCACGTGGCACTCAGATGCCTAGGAGCTAGTTCAGAGAAAGGGGAAGAGAGGGTGACCTCAAAAGATTCTAGATCCGGTCCTATCAGAAAGTGGGTAGTGGAGTAGAATTGGGGACTTTTTCAAGTGCTACTAAAGATGAGATTTAAGGTGGGGTCATGTCAAAAAGTGCGGCATCAGACACATTGATGACTATGTCAAGTCTGGACAACCAGGCCGCAGTGCGTGGAAAGAGAGGGCTGATCTTCCCAGCTGTGAAAATGACCTCAAATCAAGTGTAGCTGGAGTCCCATCTCGGTCGAAAACCAAAGCGACAAAATGAGCAAAGACTGGCAATGACAATGTTGTGTAACCCATTAAGGTGAAATGTTTGCATGAGGGTCCATTCACAAATACTGCATGCACACGTGCCCTTGGACCCTCATTCCAAATGAGCACCCGGGCAGCATAACTTGCATGTGGCCATGCCCAAAGGGCACTGATTATTCGCAAAAAGATGGGTTCTGTGGTGCACTACTCTAAGACCAACGGCACCTGCTGCAGGTCGCGCTTCACAAATTGCTAATGCACACAATAGTGTTCTTAGAACCTTGCGTGTCCTGTAATGCTAGAGTGAAAAGACTCATGTAAAGCGTGAGCATGTCTGTTTATTTCTAAAATGTCCACATCGGAAGTTTGAGGGTAAATACGGTACCACAGATGAAGGTTCTATTAAAGCTTGCTCCTTGCAATGCACTCCCTGCACCCACAAGGGTGCATGGCAGACCCCAGCCCTCTTTCCCATATAGGTGAAAAAAAAGCATCCATGTCTCAGGGTCGGATGCACGTGCACACACATCCTGTGCCTAGAACCTGCGTGCAGCGGCATGCGGTGAACACTATGCTTAAAGACTGCTGTGGGCATCAGATTGGGTGAATTGGTGCCATTGTGGATAGTTCTGTCCCCACTCGTCTTTGATGCGTCTTGCAATGAGATCCATGCGAATGTGTGTTTACCCTGGAGAAAGGTGATTGCTTGCAGTATTTACATAACTGCACTCAAACATCATGGCAAATGAAAGTCTGCCAGCCTGGGCAGTGCATGCCACCATGCCGAGCTGCTCTATTTTGGACGCCGCTGCTCTTGAAGTCCCACTTGCTCGGATGGGATGCGTGGAACTGACAGCATCACATCTGTTTCCCTGCCAACGCTGCACTGTTCGCCCATCAGACGCCCTGCGTGAGATTTGCATTGAGCATGTGAAATACAAATGTACCAAAGACGAAGAAAAATGTGTTTTCCTTGTTTTGCCCAAAGTGCTGTGCCGCGGGGAGCGTGAATGAAGACGAACACACAATTTTCCAAACATGAATAACCAGAAAATTGTCTTGCTTGCAAGCGCAGAGCTGTGATGCTTTCAGCTAACAAGGAGGGATTAAGAACAATGACGACCCAGTGATCAACCACGCTAACAGCTACTGTCACGCGCCCTGCCACGTGACTTGTTTGGGCTGCTGCGACAAGCTACTTCCTCCAGACACATTATTTAACTCTTTGTTTTTTCCAGATCTTTAATGAAAATAATTGTGCTATGGAAATAGGTTCTGGCATCCTAGATCTCTGTGTGATAAATCCCCAGGTGTACCTTATGGGGTGCTCGAAGACCTCCCTGAAACATAATGTACTTACTTTAATGTTCCCAGAGGTACTGTGGATACAGTAAGTCTAGCATTTTCTTTAACGGAATGTGGGGTGAATGTGTATGTTTGTATGTGTGTGTGTGGCATGTGGGAGCTTGCGTGTGTCATGTGGGGTCATGTGTGAAAGATGTGTATGCCCTCTCTTCCTCCCTTTTACCCTCTTATATTTGTCCTTGCTCTACGGCTAGGCAGGACTTTAAAATCGATTGCATTTCAAATTGTCCCTACTGAGCCAATGTAATTAGAACTCCACTCCTCTTCTCTTCGGGTTAAATTGATTCTAAGGTCGGGATGGGAATTGGGAGGAACTAAATATGTCCCCTTAGTAAAATGACTCTCCCTTTCCTTTAAAGTCCTCTGACCCATCTGCTATAATTGGTGCTCCAGTAGACCTTTGGAATGAACCATTGCCTACTTTCTAATTTCACTTAAAGATACTGAGGTCAGGGAAGACTTACCACGGCTGCCTATAATTCATCAGAGTGATGGCATATCCCTCTGAGGACTATTAGGCACTTCCAGGTGAGTGTTCAACAGCAAGAATCAAGCCCTTTTCCCGACTGTCCTTAACTGCATAATTACAGTCCCCTTGAAGCATCTCTGGGCACAAGGGCATGTCTTTGCCGGCAGGATCACTCCACTTAGCATCTCATTATGAGTATTGTGGTCACGGTAATAACATGGTATTTTAAGTACCACTCGTTTTAAAAATACCACCTAGTTATGAGTTATGGTGAAAAGGGCTACTTACTACATGATGCACGTAGAAAGTACTGCATGGAGCAATGATGGGTTATGTAGCCCGCGCAAAGAGTTTCCATGTCTGCCATATGATAAATAGCTCAGCCAATTTCATCTCATACATTTGTGGCATTTTAACAAAAGGAGTAATTTAAAATAGCATGGCTTATCTGTTAACACTACACTGAGAATGTCGTCCTTAGAGATCAGCATGCATGCTTGGTTTGAAGCCTGACTTGGGTTCGAGCCGGTATTTAGGCAACAATATAGGTTCAAAATGCCGTAGCCAATAAGATAATAACGCTTCAGGCTAAGATTAACAATAAAAAAAAGAAACTCTTATTACCTCTAAGACTTGCACTAATGCCACACCAGCACGCCAGACCCTCCCGATCCCACCCACATCCCCGACTCCTTGCTTCTACTTTCACAAAATATCTATCAAAGAAGTTGAAAAAGTTATCCTAACCCTGAAACCATCTAATTGCCATGGTGACCTATGCCCAGCTCAAACTATAAAAGATGCTGCCCGTGAACTTTCCCCTTTCATCACAAAACTTATAAATGCGTCCTTCACATCAGACACCATACCCAACAATTTGAAACACTCCTGGGTCCTCCCCCTCCTTAAAAAACAAAACCTCGACCCATCCATCCCAACTAATTACTGCCCTATCACCACAGTTCCATTCCTACTCAAAATCTTAGCTAAAATAGCTTATTTGCAAATCCAGCATCCTCTTGAACAAAACCACCTTCCAGGAGTTCGACAGTCGGGCTTCAGACCTCAACATGTTACTGAGACTGTGCTCATAGACTGCAAGGCACAAATTGATGCACTAAGAGACGAAGGCAAAACGGCACTCCTGCTACTCCTCGATCTCTCAGCTGCTTTTGATTTGGTTGATCACAAGATTCTCTGCAACCACTTGGATTCCGTAGCTCACTTCTCCCAAGAGGCAGTCAACTGGATCAAGTCCTTCCTCGATACCAGGACCATGCGAGTTTTCTCTTTCCGCTAGCAGCCGCTGACCCTTCACCCATCTCTTGTGGTGTGCCTCAGGGCTCATGCGTATCCCCTACCTTGTACAACATCTTCACAAAGCCCCTTTTTGATGATCTAGATGGTCTAGGTATCACCTATACGAACTATGCGGATGATACACAGATCCTCATCCCCTTGACGGGGGATTATGGAAAGGATTTGGCCTTTGTGAACAGAATATACCTCATCATCCAGGCATGGATGGCCTCTCACGGTCTATGGCCGACTGATGACAAAACGGAACTCCTCATTCTAGGCACCCCATCTAACATTAATAAACTAGGCCAGGACTACTCTGTCTTCAAAATTGATAACAACATTATTGTGGCTTAGGCAGTCAAAAACCTTGGCTTTTATTTAGATTCCACGCTAACCTTCGGAAAACAAGTAAATGCTATGGCCTCGGCCACCTCATATACCTGCAAGCTAATCAGAGCAGCCAAGCCCTTCCTCTCACCTAACAACTGTATTACTCTAGCGAGAGCCCTGATCCTGTCCAAATTGGACTATTGCAATGTCCTCTATGTAGGCAGTAACAAATACATCACAACCAAGATTCAGACCTTCCAAGACAATGGCCTAAGAGCTGCCCTAAGCCTCCCAGAAATGCTCACATATCCGAACTTAGGAGATCTGTCAACTAGCTCTCTACGAAAGACAAGATTCCCCTTAAAACTGCATCCCTGACACACAAATGTCTCCACCAGTCTGCCCCACACTACCTTACTGCCAGATTTACTAGACAAGTAACCAATCGCCCTCTAAGAAAAGTCAACTCCAACCTTCAATCTTCTAGATATAAAGGTACTAAATCCGGCGAGATCAGCTTCCCCGTCAAAGCGGCACAATACTGGAACTCCCTCAGTCAGCTACTGAAGGCTGGGGCAAAAGTATCTTTACAGAAAGCAAAGTGGTGCAGGAGAAGGGTAATCTTTCTAGGCCATGAAGTGACAGAGCATGGATTAAACCCACAAAAGAAAAAGGTGGAAGTAGTTAATAAACTAAAAGATACCACTAATTTGAAATGTTTAAAGAGTTTGTTAGGAATAACAAGTTACATCAGAAAGTGTATTAACAATTATACAGAGATGCACAACCTTTGACAAGATTATTGAATCACGGTGTACTCTGGAAATGGGAAAAGGAAAAAAGTGAGGCAGTGGCAATGCTAAAAAGGTGCCTAATAAAAAGCCCACTGTTTAGCATACCCAATGAAAAACCAGGATTTCTTTGTAGAAATAGGTTTCACAGATCATTGTATGTCAGCAGTGTTATGTCAAAAACATGATGCAATTAACAAAACCATTTCATATGCTAGCAAGGCATTGTCACAGGTAGAGACCAAATTTAATGAATGTGGAAAAGCACTTTTGACCACTGTTTGGGCAGTAAAACAATTCTGTTCCCTAATTCAAGGGGAGCGGGTGATTGTTGAAACAAATCGCCAGCCTCTGCAATGTTTGCAAAATAAGAGGATCAGATCAGGGGATTTGTCCCAGTCAAGAATCACTTCATGGACATTCGTGCTTCAGGGATTTCCAGTAGAAGTGAGATATGAACAAAATAAAAAGAGCCCAGTTGGTCAAGGGCTAGCAGAGTTGCATGATTGTGCAGCTGTCTGTGCACCTGATGACACAAAGTGAGAGACAAGTTTCAATGAATTTGAGCAATCCCTACACAAGGCTTTCAACGAAGAAACATGTAAGAATTTGCCAACTGTGTATGCAGATGGATGTGCATACCACATTGAAAATGATGCTGAAAAAGAACTTGTGGCAGGAATAAGAAATGTGTGGTTTAAATGTGACAGCAATCCAAGAGTAAGCATGAGGATAGGCTCCAAAAGCAGTCAAGTGGCAGAATTGGCTGCTGTTTATAAGGCAATATCTACAGCAGTAGAAAACAGACTCAAAGAAGTAGTTTTAGTCACTGTTACGCTCACCTGGTATCCACAGGGACGCCACCCAGCCGGGTTACTCGCTGGTATGCTTCTCAGCTTTGCCCTGATGTGGTCTGCGGGAAGGGTTCTGCCTGAAAATACATGTGGACTGTGTTCAAGACTGACCGACTGGGGTAAGTATCCTCCCTCCAACCCCGTATGATTTCAGTCCCTCTGGTGCCCTCTCCTCACCTTGTGGTAGAATTAAGCATGCTCTCCGTCCTGCCTTCTTTGCAGGGGTGTGTTGTATTTCATGAGCGAGTGCGGTCCAGTTACTTCACTGACGCCGGCCCGTTTGATATTGTTCAGGTGGGTCTTATTGATGTTCTTTAGTTTTGTTGCTAACCTGCATGCCTTACTTTGTTTAAAATGTCTCTTTTTTCTCCATTAGGTATGCGGAGCTTCAGTACGGCGAACTGGCTTGGTTGAGCCCTGCTGGTAAATGATGGCGCATGAAGAGCGCTATGATGCGGTAAGTAAGCGCTATGCGCAGCGCTGCAAAGTCTTGCCTTTGCTAACCTGTGTTTTCCTTCCTTGTAGGTCGCAGTGTTCTTCAGCGCGAGTGGAATGCCGGAGTGGTGCCAGCCGAGAGGCGACCAGCCAGGTAAGCCTTTTGAGCAGTTCGTAATTTGTAAATGTCTCTACTGCTTTCTTTAATGTAGCCTCTATCTTCCTCTTTCAGGTTGTTCTGTCTGGGATGCATGCAGATTCGAGGAAGCTGTTCTCAGTAGCTGCGAGTGTTTAAAGATGACGACTGCAGGTAAGATGCTGCTGCTAATGATGTTCCTTTTGTCTCCTTGCAGGTTCTGCTTCTCCAAGGTTCGAGGGAATAGCTGGACACGGTGAGTGTCATGTTGCAAGCTGCAAAATAACGCGAAGCGTGTTGTCTTGCTCGGGTGTGGTTTAAATAGCCCCAACAAAATAGTCCAAGTAAAGTAGACCCTAGGCTACCACACCCAAAACACTAGACCGCATAGCTTGGTTCTTAGGAACCAAACTATGTGGATGCCTCCATGTTGGCTGACAATACAATAAGGTAGTTCCCAAGCACATTGTTTTTCATGGTGTATGAGCCTGGCGCCATAGGTGCCAGGACTGGCCCCATGAGGGCTTTTGAAGAGGATGCCAGGCTCTAGAGTCCCGAGTCCTGACTCCTCCTGGCCAATGGGTTTGCCAGAGGGGGTTTTAGGCGAGGGTCGTGACGGTCACTGACTCTGATTATGCGCAAAATCGTTTTGTGGAGTATTTACCTGGCTGGAAGGTGAAAGGCATGCTAACATATAACAAGAAGCCACTTAAACATTGTAAAATGGTTCAAGTTATAGACAAACCTGTGTCAGAAAATGACCTCATAATCCATTGGAGGAAAATATCCGGTCATTTGAAAACACCAGGTGAGAATAAGGAAGGAAATGATAAGGCAGATCAATTAGCCTAAATTTGAGCTGTTATGGGGGAGTTATTTTCTATTGAATACCTGCTTGGTGAAACACAGGTGGATGCGATAACACGGTCCAAAACACCAAAAACAGTTGAACAGCCTGTGGCACAATGGAGTTTTGATACTCCAGATCAAGACTTGATTAAGTCACAAAAGGAGGATCTTATTCTAGGCCCATTTTACAACCATTTGCTAGATGCAGAACAAAAATCACTGACTGAAGAGGACCGCAAGGGGAAAGAGGAATTGAGGGTGTTATTAAAACCAAAAAGAGAATTAGGTTATAAGATGCACTGATGATTAGAGAATCCATGACAGGCCAAATCCAATTGGTAGTGCCTTCGTCAGTTCGGGGATTGATGTTATATCATGGCCATGATGCCATAGCTGCAAGCCACAGAGGTTCACAGAAGACTTTGGACATTTTAAAAGATTATGCCTATTGGCCACCTATGTCTCAAGATTTTGAGCTCTACACCAGAGGGTGTTTAGTGTGTGCACAGTTTCAGCCTTCATTACCAATCCATAGAGCACCATTATTGAAAAGGGATTTGAGACTCCCATGCTCTGATGTACAAGTAGATTATGTAGGGCCTATAAGGAGATCAGCAAGGGAAACAGGTACATGCTGACAGTAGCTTGTTTAATGTTTAAATGGGTGGAGTGAATTCCAGCCCCAGATTGAAGTGCACAAACGGCAGCCACTCTTATTGTGAATCATATTTTCTAAAGATGTGGTTTACCTCAAAGAATAGAATCGGACCGTGTAAGTCATTTCACTGGTGCATTAATGACAATAATGTGGCACATCTTGGGTGTGAAGAGGAAGCTACACATTTCTTACTGGCCCTCCTCTTCAGCGACAGTCGAATGGTGTAACAGATCGATAGTTGACATGTTGAAAAAGGTTGTAGGTGAAGCGGGATCTAGCTGGGATTTGAGGCTTCCATTGGTGTTAATGGCTCTCTGGTCAGTGCCCTCTAAATCAACAAATCTCAGCCTCCATGACATTTTTACAGGTAGAAAAATGCTTTTGCCACAACACTTACTCTACAGAACAAATGAACAAGTTCTTGTAAATGCGTTCACAATCCATTAATATGTGGAAGAACAGAGAAAGCGCTTGCAATGTGCATTTGCATTTGCGCAGCGAAATTTGGAAAAGGCCGCTGACCTAGCAAAGTCATATTATGATAGGAAGACATCTCTGTGAGAGTATGAGATAGGAGAGCAGGTGTATGAATTCAATTTTGGGAAAGATAAACATACAAACTCTAACTTTCTTGCAGAATGACAAGGGCCATATAGAACTATAGATAAGGTTTCAGCTGTTGTTTACAGAATCGCTAAAAAGGGGGGAGAATTAACAGTGGAGCAGTTTGTCCATGTTAGTAAAATTAAGCCCTTCAACTCGAAACATGAGGCGAAAAGGCTAGAGAGAATTGAGACTAGCAGGGAGTGAAAAAGGTGATGATCTGAGAGTAAAGCGCTTACCTAATAAATAGAATAGGTGTAAATAGTTTGAAGCTATCAAAATGGGTTTTGCAGAGATAAAAGGGGAAAAATATATCAAATTAGTGAACAAAAATATAAATAAATAACTAAGAGAAAGGGTTATTGTAAATAGGTAAGGACTTAGTTCAATTGTGTTATTTTATTAGATGTTGTGTTACGATTGGTTATGTGCATTTGGATGCATAATTGAATTTGATTTCAGATATCGAGTTGAAAAGGGAAAAGTAAATGGATTGATGTACTTGATTGTTCAATAAATGTTTTCCCCCTCAGTGCTCTGGATCCTTGGAGGGCATCCCTGGAGGATGCCGCTGCAATGGAGTCTCCTGGAAAAAACCCTGGACCGAAAAAGGGGGTGAAGATGATGACTGCAAATTAAGTCCCACCTGCAGAGAAAAAAGTTTGTTTCAACAAGAACAGTTTCCTGAACAATTTCGGACCTACATAGGATGGAAGTTCCTTTCACCAAGAACCGTTTCCTGAATGATTTCTGATTTCACTATTGAACATCAAAAATACATATTGAGCCTCATTACAATCGCCCGGTATGGAAACAACGGTGGCGGTAAACCAGCCGCCACCGTTGTTTCCATGCCGGGCGATCACAACTCCTGCAGGCGGGAGGTGATGTTCCTGCCAAGTCTGACCTGGCGGGTTTAACACTGCCCGCCTGCAGGCGGACGAGGAAACACCAGCAGCATTACGAGATGCTGCCGGTGTTTCCATGATCCCCATTCCCATTGAGTCCCATAGGACTCAATGGGAATGGGGATTAACACCATTCCGCCTTCGTGATTCCCGGAAAACCGGGGTTGTAATGCCCCGGTAATTCCGGAATCACAGAAGCGGAATGGTAATACGAGTCTGGCAGTATCCAGGCGGTTTTACCGCCGCAGTTACCGCCGGACTCGTAATGAGGCCCATTATCTTCCCTTAATATTGTTTGGTTTTGTTTAAATTCTAACAAAAAAATTCTAATAAAAAATGTACAAAAACCAAAAAAGACAAATAGGATATCACCAATTGAAAGAAGAGAAAAGTAAAAGGTGATCAGAAGATTAAAATAAAACAAATTCAAAACATTCTAAAATTGCTACAACAAAAAAAGGGAATTTTTAAAAAATAATGATTTTTCACAAAAGAAATACATATAATTTTCTTGTTTATGAATATTACCAATTGCATGTTGTTTGTTTCTTGACTTTTAAGCTCAAGGTAATATCATGCCCAAGATCACACATTGGTTATCTGGTGAAGCCAGGATTATTGCATGTTTTCTCGTTCCTGCAATGATTTTGGTTGTGTCCCAGCAGAAAAAAGGAGAGTATGTAGGGAAATACTTTTCCCTGTTCAGATTTTCAGCAAGTTAGCTCTGCATTTTATCATCCACATGTTAGCAAAGGTCTGAAATATAACTAGGGCCACGGGTGTGGGACTGATATGTGTGACTCAAGGGTATGAAACTCAGGCTGAATCTAAATCCTCCTCGAACCACTTGCTCAATATCTGGACAAAATTCTTCAACCTCTGATCCAAGAAACACCCACTTACGTGAAAGACACGATGCACTTCCTGCAGAAATTAAACAGCGTGCAGTTTGCACAAGAAAGAGATCTACTGTTCACTATGGATGTTACGTCGCTATATACGAACATAGCCCACAAAGCCGGCTTGGAAGCAATAGAATGGCTCATATTGAGATCAAACGAAGACAGACTCTTTGTCCTCACTTTATTGAAGGTCGTACTGAGAAACAACTTCTTCAAATTTCAGGACTGATTTTTTGTCCAAATCTCTGGCACAAGTATGGGGGCGGTCATGGCCCCCTGCTATGCAAATGCATTTATGTACTATTTAGAGCATGAACATGTGCTTACCTCACCAAGATGGACAAAACACCTGTCACTATATGTCAGATATATAGATGACATTTTTGGCATTTGGACAGGCCCACACGACGAACTAGAGAACTTCTTTCGGATGATGATGATGAATGAGATGAGTCCCCGAATCAAATTCACTACTGAGACAAGCAGTACGATAATCCACTTCTTGGATGTGGAAGTTTATGCAGCTTGGGCTAAACTTGAAACTAGGATCTATACCAAACAGACGGATAGAAATAGCCTGCTATTAGCAACGAGCTTCCACCCAAAACGAACAGTCGATAGTTAATTTCTAAGGTACAGAAGAAACATCTCAGAGAGCACTGAATATGAACGCCAGTCGTCCCTATTGGAGACTAAATTTGCAGCAAGGGGTTATGATCCAACCTTGATTACCAACGTAGCAGGAAAAGTCAGAAACATAAATCGAGAGACCCTGCTTGTACCTAAACCACTGAAGTCTGGGGAACAACTAGTGTATGTTACCATATACTCAGTACAAAGTATGAGAATCAAGAGGGCAATAAAAAAACATTGTCCAATGCTACAGTTGGACCCACAATTACAACACTTGTTCCTGATCTTCCGACGTTTGCATACAGAAAAAGCAAATATCTACGTAAGAGCCTAGTGAAGGCCGAGATTCCATCCCCAGTGACATCAACTCAATTTAAAGGCACGCTCCCGTGCCACAACTGCCAACATTGCAGTAATATCATTAGGGGCAACTTCATCTCGCATCCCCATTCAAGCAAACCTGTACTACTAAAACACTCCTGTACCTGTGACGCCCAGAATGTAATATACGCTTTGAAATGCCCATGTGGACTTTACTATGTTGGCATGACAACCAGGAAGGCGAAAACGAGATGGACTGAGCACAAGTCCAATATTCGGACAAAAAAATCAGAAATCACTGGTTGCAGTCCACTTTGTAGAAGCACGGCACACCGTTTCACATTTAAAACGTGTCATCTTAGAGCAGGTAATGGCAGGAAGCAGAGGGGGCAATGTACAACGTAAATTGTCACAGCGAGAGATCCTATGGATCGAACCTTTGAACTCATATATGGCCTTTGCGCAACCCTCCAGAAGCCCTTATGAGTGAACACATAATTGATGCATCGAGGGGGCACCCCGCGGATTACCTTGAACTGCGGTGGTGCCCCCACATGCATCTGTCACTTTCCATTCCTTCTATTAATATGCACACAGTATACTAGGTCATTATCCCCACTAGTTGAGCTCATCGAGATTGTTAACTGATTGGATGTTCCCACGCATTCTTAATCCCCATGACAACCTATGTTACGGCCGTAGGCCCACACCAAGATGGATTCCGCCCAGCCGCCCCAGTGCGCAGGTCAACTTAGGACGCTACCCGTAGCCGCGCTGTTTTCAGTCTAGAAGTCGGCGAAGGAGAAGCTCCACAACTCGGTGAGTCCTTGTTCAGTCCCCTTTGGGAATCAAGACCGATGGGGCTGTGCACGCGCTTTCTCCATGTGCGCCACCCTTATGAGAGATATACGTTGCTTGTGAGGCTCTAGATTTCACGATCAAGCGTTCTATGGACTACTGTCCACCACCCGATTTTAAATGCATTAGATTGAATGGAGATTCATGTTTAATGTTTTGTGATTCTTCATGAGGTCGCCTCATGTCCCTAAATATGAGTATCTCGTTTTTACTTTAGGGCTTCTGCCGTACTGTGAGTGGCCGCATCCCAGTCTCCAGTGATCTTCACCAGAAGACTGGGTGAGTGCAGGAATGTCACTTCCCATTACATTTTGCTACTTCTGAGTGAGTAGTTTTTTACATTACTAAAAATGCTTACCTTGGCTATTTTTTCCTCTTTTGTTCCATTGATAGGTCAATTTCTGGACCTTACCAGCCTGCTGGGATAGGTTAGTACCATTAGTCTCCCCTTATCCTACTTTTAGCCTCTCTCTATTTAAACACTTATTACAATGAATGTTCGTTTGAATTTTCCACAGGATCAGAATTAAGGAAATTGCTACTTTTCATAGCTCACCATATATAGGAACAGAGAAGCCCCTACCCTGAAGATGGATCTTTGATCCAAAACGCGTTCGTTACTTGTTACAACCTTGAAGGGTTTCCCTGGAGGGAGTTAGACAATTGTATTCCTATGTTCACTTCTTGTTTGATGTTTTGATATTTTGTTACAAAAAGAAGAATCATGTTGATATCTGCTATCTGTTGTTTATTATATTAATTTTGTTTAAAATTAGAGAATTAAAGGGAAGAGATTCTCTAACATTTGTGTTGGGGACTGGTTCTACTGAATGAGATACACTGTTCAGTAAAGCTTATAAAATAACCTTTGATATTCAGCAAGAATTTGAATGAATGTACAAATACAAATGTAAGCCTTTATAGGCTAAAGCCTTATTCAAACATTCACGAATCAACATTGGGTCCTGTCCCCAATCAGGAGTGCATTTGGGCCTACTGGGTAGTGATACACAATTCTGTTTCTTGGGAATGCAGGGAACACATGCTATAAAATAATCACTTTGATCCATGATATCACAGTTGTGGGCTGAGGTGCACTGAAAATAAAACTAGCATGAAACTAACATACTAATTTACCTTATCCATTAACATATAACAGATTCCCATAGTAACATTTAGTGCAAACCAGTCCATGATATAAACTTGGTGCAGTTTGATGTAAATGCATGGTGGTTTGGAACTGAAATAAACTAAATGCGCAGGCTTATAGCTGTGCTGTGTCGCAATGGAAAACCTCACAAATCAGAAGTGTGGAATGTGAGATCCGTTCTGCTAAAGACAATGGGGGTCATTCCAGGTTTGCCGGTCCAGAAACAATGCTACCAGTAAGCTTGCCGGTACCGTTGTTTCTGGACTGGCAAACAACCAGTTCTGTGAATGGGTACCTTTCAGTTCGCCAGTTCTGACCTGGCGGCCGGAACAGCACCTGCTTGCAGACCTCAACGGATGCACCAGCACCATTCATAAATGGTGCCGATGCATCTGTCTTCCCCATTCCCATTGGGTCCAATGGGACTAAAATGGGAATGGGAGTAATATTTTCTGGCGCCCAACAATGGGGAATTACCGGGACCGCTGGGGCTGTAATGCCCCAGTAAGTCCCCATTGCTGGGTGCTGGAAAAGAAATGACTCCGGCGACAGACATGCCGGTATTTACTGGCACGGCAACCACCAGAGTCATAATGAGGCCCAATGCATTGTTTGAATAAATTTTAGAGCAGGAAACGGCACTGAGATGTAGCTATTATCTTCCTCTCATAAGTGCTCTGGACACAGTCAGAACATTCTTGGATTGGCTGACTGACCAAAAGGGTGGTGTTTTGACTGACACATGAGCTTTTAGAAAAAGGTTCTCACTCACTGACGAATGGAGCAGAAGAACTGGCAGAGAGGGCTGGCTCCTGGGCAGACTGAGTCTCATGTTTCTCGGCCAGCAGTGCTGCAGGCTGACTGTATTGTGGGCTGTCTTTCTCTCTCCTGGGTTGGCAGTCGTCAGAAGAGCTGCAGTCTCCAGCAACCTTATCTGTGGATGACCCTGGGCGCGGCAAGCAGAAGGGCTGAATTGGGGAATATTGCTGGCTCAATCTAGGTAATTATGCTGTAATTGAGGAGTGTGTTAAAGTGGATGTTTGATACTGTGTAGCGTAGGATAAAATAAGTTATTTCATTTTTAGGTGCTGCATAGTAACATTTTAAATGTGTAAGTAAATCAGGGTTGGACTGGCAGCATCTGCCCATCGGCCACTGGGCGATGACCTTTGGGACCTGGGGCCAGTTTTTTCCTGAGGTGGGTCGTTTTTTTTTTATTGTGTTTTTTTTATTGTGTTTATACAGGTCGGCGCCGCACGTCCCAAACTTAGATGGGCCTTTTTTTTTATCACAGTGCGGCCCGAGCAGCCAGCTTGCCTGGGGCGCCGGGCCCGAAAAAGAAACAGACACGCTGTCAGTCACTGGCGCGACTGACACTGTCTATTTGCAAGTTGCTTTCAACTTTGCAGGTGACAACAACAAATTGTTGTTGTACTTGCAAAGTTGAAAGAAACATTGGTGTCGGAGTGCCCTTGGGCCGGGGAAATTGCCAGGCAGCACTGTCTGCCGCCTGCAGCCAGCCAATGAAATTTGGAGGGAGCCACCAGGGAGGAATCCACGCCGGGAGTGGAGCAGGAGACTGAAAGGTCAGGTGGGTCAATCAACAATCCTGGCAGTCACAAGTGGGGGTCGGGGTCGGTGGTTGGGCTGGGCCTGGGGACCTTGGCATTTCATTTTAATTTGGGAGAGGCTCACACACACGGGGGCAGTGCATCTCTCACACACAAAGTCCCATCACCCCCAATTTCATGTTGGAGTGATTAACAGAGCATTTCCACAACACTTATACATTTTCAAATCACGGGATAAGCCGTCATGGCAGCCTCCAGCAGTGTCATGGGGATATGAAGTGACGTGGAACCCCAGAAGCTGAAGCGGCCACGTAAGATTTGACGAAGGAGGTCAGAGGAAGTGTTGGCGACAATGACGAGGAAGCACTGAGCAAGCCTTAAAGCACGCACAAGGTAAGGTGCAGAAAGTGATCTCACTCGTGTTGTGTGGTCATTTATGTGAAATCTGTGCTCTCATTCACGTGTGTTCTGCATTTAAGAGTATCCTCTTGTTTTTGAAAACACGTGCAAGGAATCAATACTCAGAATCCTGAGAAAGGGGTTAGTTGAGCTTTGTAACCTCTTGCAAAGGCTGGAGAGCTGCTCATGGTCATTGCGATTAATACCCGACTCAATGGAGGGCGAGGCAGCAGGTGCAACACCGGACACATCCCTAATCAGCTGACCCCCCATTCGTGCCTGGGAGTGTGGCAATGTGTGTCCCACAACCCTATGGGTATTTAACCCCAAAAAATGAATTTGGTCCCAATAACCACGAAATTACGAGTATCGTTAATGAATTCTCAGAAATCGATGTATACAAATAATCGCTGAAATTAAATCACATGTTTAGTCTAAATACAACACAGACAACACATTGCCTTTATCTCCAGGGCTTTCATTTATTTCCAATATAAAAAACACACACACACAAATGACACAAGCCCCACACACGCAATTGTTGTAGCGCCACACCAGGGCACCCTGCTTCCCTCTTTTTGGGTTTGCTGTAAAAGGCCAACACAATGTACATGTCGTCTTACAATTTGTGCCATTAAAATTAAAATCACCATCAGATCGTTGTGAATAACCACGAAAAAATCGATGAGATGTATACAAGGCAAAACACAGTGTTAATCCCTCCTGCGGTTTTATAGTGATTGTGTTACAGCACAACACGCACTTACCCTGTACACACACATGCTATTGATAGGGACGTTTCTAGACAATATAGCGCCTAAAGTGACATTGTAGCATGTGTCCCCATACCGCAAACCTGCACTTCAACCATGCCCCAATGACATAAAATCACTGAACTATAAACAAAAGATATTTTATTGAATATATTATTGAATCATTTAACAGTAATAAGCAAACATTACAAAGTTGACTAACTATTTTAAAAAAAATAACTTCCATATCATATATGCATTGGCTGGGATTTCTTTTGATAGTGTATGTACACTGCACACGCAATCACTTCTAGAGACTCACAATTTTATCAGACAGAATTTTAAGCACAGTGAGATTACATGATTCGGCCAGGATCACACCATGTTATTAAGCGGTGGGGCTCGAATTTGAGTCCATTCTGCAATGTAAGCAGTAAAAGGAAATTCAATAATGTTGTCTTGGCATGAGTAATAAACTTTCGATCGCTAGAGCAGAAAATTATTATTGCATCATGTGGGTGAATATTTCATAAAAAGATGTGTCTGATTCATTATATTTTTTACAGTGTCTGCTCTGCTTCAGCCCCTCGCCCCCACCCTCGTCGATAGTTTATGGCCATTTGCTGTCTTATGTAGTGACACGTTGCTATATATTCTGCCACTTTTGCTACTGTCTCACTATTTTCACCCATCCTCATCTTTTATTTTTGGGAAGTTTGTGAGCTTCTTTTCAATGTCTCCAAATTAGCGACTCTCCTTGTCTCGAAGACACTTGACAACATATCTTCTCATCCACAGTTAGTACAGATAAATGTTAATGTTTGGCTTTCATGACAAAATAATGTTATACATGTGACTTTAAGAGTATGCAGATAACATAATAAACCAACCTGGCAAAATATTAATCGTTATTGGAAAAATGGTCAGCATGTACACAATCCACCAAGCATTAAAGTAATGTGACCGTAAGCAAATCTCGTTCAGGTTTTACAGCTGTTCTGTGGAGACTTCACGACGCACAGCAAATGAAGGTGTGTGATGAGTCACCTGCTGGTAGTCATCGTTTAACACAGCAGCTAGCTCCTCATGCACCTTTCCCATTCTTAGTCAATCATCATTAAGGAAATCCCACTAACAATAGATGCCCCAATTACCCATTCATGGCTGTGTCTGCAGCCCTGTGCTGCAAATGTCGGTGTAAGTGTTCTGCTGGAACAAAGAGAGCGAAAAAAAGCTGTTGATAGACATTGTGCAGGCCAGTTTCTTTCTTTCTTTGTTCATGAAATGCAAAATGAATAAAAACAGACAACTGTAACAGAGGTCTTCCAGTTGCGCTTGGAAGGTAGTCTCAGAGCGCTAGCTGGGTAGACAGCTGATCTTGTCCTCTGAAATCATTCGTACCCTGAGCAGCCAGTCCCGTCGTGCCTCCTCTCCTCCCCCCACTAAGAAACGGCCCTTGCTGTTGATATTTAAGAATCTGGTATTGTGACAGTTGCCCACAGATGTATAGCTGCCTCAGTGCTAATGTTTTGCCCAAGTGGGGCTCGGCAAACATGTTTATACTCAAGGGTGGGCTCAGCACAAAAATGTTTGAATAGCCCTGCCTTCGAGAAAACCAACCACTGCAGCGCACCCAGGGCTGGGCATGCATTTAGTAAAATGGCCCTCCCGGCTGTGCTGGAGGGTTCCTATAGTGGTTTATGCAGGCTGTACCCGACCAGTCACGTTAGATCCAGTTGCTACCCCATTCCCTCGTGTCGACTCCCATCTGTACCTTTTATTATATTTATTTGTAGTCCATTAAGTCCCGCTACCTGTGTGCGCCCACCTATTGAAGTGTTCTAAAGGCTTCAAAACCGATGCATACCTCAGCGGGTCCTTTCACTTTCCAAGTGGACTCTGCAGATCACAGCGCTATTTGCAGAAGGGCTATTCTTTCATCCAGTGGAAGAGTTTGCGCTAAGCAACCAAAACCGGACTGAAGATCTCCCCTCCCAACCCCTCCTCCACGCTCTAATCAGTTCCAGTGCGCTCCAGTGAGATCTGGCGCTTTATAGGACGACCCCGGAGAAGATGGTGCACACAGCAGAAAAGTGAGGTGTACTGCCTGGGAGTAGAAGGTTGGCTCTGCTAAGGTGAACGGTCATTGGATGCCACTGGATCTTGTAGGGCATTCCTGCAGTTCATTGGGAAGCAGCCTCACATTTCACTTAAGCTCCGCTCGCCACGTATTTATCTTTAACAGCTGTTTTCAAACATAAAAATGGGGTAGGATTTCCAGAGAGTGAGGAAGGAAAGGAATATGGGGAATGGGGAGAGAAGAAAAAGAATGAGGTAGAAGGATGGGAGTAAAAAGTTGAGAGGAAAAGATGGTACAGAGACAGGAAGGAAACAATGTGAGAGAGGAAGGAAAGGAGAGGAAATATGCCCATGAAAGAAGGGAGAGAATGGAAGGGAAGCAAGAAAAAAGGAAGAAACAAAAGAAAAAGAAAGAAGAAAATCTAGAGGGAGGGAGGGATAAGGGAATGATGAATGATGGGAGGAAGAAGGAAGCAACTGCGTGCTCCTCCTAGCTTACTCCAGTAATATAGACCAGCAGGTGAGCGCTTGCAGACGATTTTGCAATCTATACATGATCTGCAAGTCGCAGGTTCAAATCCTGCAAGGCCTACTCAGCCTTTCATTAATCCGTGGTTCATAAATGAGTACCAAACCCATTTGGGAATATTTGTTTGTAAATATGTTCTATTTAGCTAAGTGATGAGGATGTCTTTTTAAAAAAAAAAAAAGAACAAAAGAAGGTAATCACTCATTTTCTCATGAGTTTACACATAACATTACTGCAACAAACACCATGAACCCTCCATATGTAGTATTTTCTGTAAAGTCGTGAATTGACCCAGTTCACGGATGATGGTTTGAGGGCCACTTTTTTTGAGGCGAGGGGTGGGCCACTTTTTTTGAGGCGAGGGGTGGGCCACTTTTTCTAAGGCGAGGGGTGGGCCACTTTTTTTTGGGTGTCCGGGCCTATTTCTTGTCCCAGTCCGACCCTGGTAAAGCTGTATTGTTTTTCTCTCAAGTTTGCTGTGATAAAGCTCAGAGTGTCAGAACTATGCTCGGCCAGTTTTGTTGCGAAGTTCCTGACCAATGACAGGCAGAACTCTGGGCATTATCGCAAAGAGAGTGTTAAAACCCATAGCAAGAAAGACTTTGCTTATGTTTGAATTACAATGTGGGTGCACATGTCATTTTGTGTAACTTGAATATTTATAGTTTCTGATAAAGAATAACAATTTGAAAAGGTGATTTAGTGTCAGTGTATTTATTCTGCATTTATTCAATTTCATTGGGTTAGCATGCATAGAGATGCAGAATGTGCAGTTAAAAAATATCCATACAAAGTTAGTCACAGTAAATTGTTTTACTCTGAGAGGGTTAATGAATGTTTTTTATTTCATTTGCATGGTTAATGTATTCTGGGATGCAAGCCACAAGGGCATAATGTGGTATTGTACATAACATACCACAGGAGGGGGTCACTCAGATGTCCAGTAATTGTTTACCGTTAGTGACTATGGTAAAATAATTATTAGGCAACGTTTTGAAGTTAGTCTCATCACTAAAAAAATATACCCCAATATGTTTACTCAATACATTTACCACAATATATTACCAAGAGCTAAACAAATACCACTGATTTTTATGTCTGCGATCTTGAAATATACTGGTGTTCTGTGTCACTATCTTTCTGTGTGTCACTAAACAGTGTGCCAGCTTGTTGCTTATTTCACAGTATTGATGTTCGTCA
This sequence comes from Ambystoma mexicanum, assembly GCA_002915635.3. Lineage (NCBI taxonomy): Eukaryota > Metazoa > Chordata > Amphibia > Caudata > Ambystomatidae > Ambystoma > Ambystoma mexicanum. The sequence continues at coordinate 1,306,315,960 of CM010928.2, forward strand.
TTGGTTTGGACTTTTTTTTTGATTACTTGATTACTTGATTACTCTGCATGAGTACTTTCACAATCCGTGAGTGCGCAGGTTAGTGTTTATTCAAGTCAGGGTTACATACAGTACCTGGGCATTCTTACAAAATGAGTGCCTCAAACAGCAAAAGTTTGAAATAACTTCTATTTATACATTATAATTACATGTCTAGTGTTTCATTTGTTCACAGTAAATATCCCTGGGCTAATAGCCCCCACCACCACAAAATCGACCTACAATCTGGGGAAAGGCATAGGCTGTTTTCAATCTGGAAATGTTGCGTTGTTTGAAATAATAAACGAAGAAATTAGTTTCCGGCAGCTTCTTTTGCAGAAAGGAAAGGCAGCTTCTTTGCAGAAAGGAAAGTTCATCATGCCTGTTGTCTCAGTAAGGATTGTATTCCAATTCGCACAACATATATGGGATTTTTCTTCTTTTAACTTGCCATGATGAAATAAAGGCTGTTTGAAAAATCCATATTTGGCCAGTTTGCAGCTGTTTTTCCACAGAATGCTTTTTTGTAAAATCCACGAACTGGGAGTGCTGCTCGCCAAAACAGCATGGAGCTTGCTGTTTGCTTCTGAAATATATGTTTATATATTCAATGATACAACTTTGTTAAAGGGACATTATGGTTAAGTTGCACTAATAAAAACCTATGAAATTCAGTAAAAAAACGTTGTTAAAAGGGCGTTATGGTTACAAGTAAAATCGAAAAACTCCTGAAATTCACCAGTTATGGTAAGCTAAGCAAAACATAACTCCTGCTTCCTCTGTGCACTGCTTAGACTAACCCGGGACATCATTGAATTTCATAGGTTTTTATTAGTCCAACTTAACCATAACGTCCCTTTAACAAAGTTTTTTCAGTGAATTTCATAGGTTTTTATTAGTGCAACTTAATCATAACATCCCCATAACAACGTTTTTTCATTGAATTTCATAGGTTTTTATAAGTGCAACTTAACCATAACGTCCCTTTAACAAAGTTTTTTCATTGAATATATATATATATATATCAGTAAAAAAAACGTTGTTAAAGGGACGTTATGGTTAAGTTGCCCTAAAAAAAATTGTGAAATCCAGTAAAAAAAACTTTGTTAACGGGACGTTATGGTTCCAAGTAAAACTGAAAAAACCCTGAAATTCGCCAGTTATTGTTAGCTAAGCCACCATAACTCGCACCACAACCGTGCACTGCTAAGACTAACACCCAGGACATCAAAGATGACATCACACATGTCATTTGATGACATCACTGATGACATCACACGTGCATTTACTTTTCATGGACAGCCTCCAGAAGGGATTGTCATTATTATATTGGCAGAAAAGTATATGCCAAATAGTTCCATAAGCAATGCATTGCTAGAAATAGTATTGCATTACTGAGTTCTTTCAGTATATGAATGAACTCATGAAGAAACGTAGGCATTGTCTGCTGCATGCGGTACAGAGGTGCCATATAGAAAATCTTCCCATGTTGAATAGTGAAAAAATAAATGCTTCCATTACAGCTTTTTGCATACTGTGAAACCTAAGTTCCTACGATTGCATCCTTCACTGCATAATTGTACTTTTACACACAAAACATAAAGAGGCCACAATGCATACAAGTGTCCATACCCAAACTATTTACCTTAATGCTCACAAAATATTCTACTGTTTCACGATTCCTTCTTCTCCTATTTATATGTATCAAATGATGTAACTGTACCTTAAGGAAGTATTGTAAGAAGTATTGTAAGAATATATGAGAAGGGTATGGTCTACAAATATAGTACTTTTTATTATTTTAATTCCTGACTGACAGTGGAGAAAGCCACCTGGCTTAGATATGTCAGTGAACAGAAAAAGAGGGACCTAGACATGTGATGTCATCAGTGATGTCATCAATGACATTTGTGATGTCATCTTTGATGTCCTGGGTTTTAGTATTAGCAGTGCACGGTTGTGGTGTGAGTTATGGTGGCTTAGCTTACCATAACTTGTGAATTTCAGGGGGGTTTTCGGTTTTACTTGGAACCATAACGTCCCGTTAACAAAGTTTTTTTTTACTGAATTTCACGTTTTTATTAGGGCAACTTAACCATAACGTCCTTTTAACAACATTTATTTTACTGGATTTCATAGGTTTTTAGTAGCGTCCCTTAACCATAACGTCCCTTCAACAACATTTTTTAACTGAATTTCATTGGTTTCTAGTAATGCTACGTAACTATTATGTAAACAAACATCTGACTGCATTGCACACCTTGTGGAGAATGCCCCATGATCATATGTTGGTGGACAGCATGGTGACGTGTGTAAAAATCTGTACACACTTACCAATAAGATGTATGCCTTGTGGACAGTGTGAAAATACATTTTTTACTGATGTAGGAACTTTCAACTTCAACATTTCCCTTGCACAGCTCCAACACTAATTTGTGCGCATGCATTATCAATGCACTACACAGTGCATATTTTTAGAAAAAATACTATGGGCTCATTACAGGAAGCGGTAAGCGGGTAACGGTCACCGGTAAGGGTACGGTGACCGTTAACCCTTACCGCCCTTACTACGAGGTCCTTGCGGGACCCGACCTTAACGGCTGGTGTACACCAGCCGTTAAAGTTGGGACCCGCAAAAGGACCATGGTGCTAATTACGGGTACCGCAATTTGCCGGTACCATAATTACCGCCTTCCCCATTCCCATTATGCCCTTATGGGCAAAAATGGGAATGGGGAGGGCCATTGGAAAAGGGAATTACCGCCCCACCAACCTTGGAATAGGTGGTGGCAATTCCCCTTTCCTCCATGGTGGTACCGGTATGGTACCGGCGGCAACCATGGTGCTAATAGCACCATGGTTTAACGCCTTCCGTGTAATGAGGCCCTATTTATCTGCAAATAACATGAGCTACGACCATCCCTCCTCCCTAAGAAACAGCATCATTGCCGTAATGAAGGAGCATGAGAAACAGTGCCCCTAGCTTATAAATAACAAACACACAACATTTTGGCCCGTCCACCTAACCCCCCACATTACTGTTTGATGTGTCTTTGCTCATTTCTTTCCGCACCTTTCCTTCTGAGCTGTGTTTAAAAAGGAAAGCGTTCCATACACAAAGTAAAGGTTCCTTTAAGAACCACCTTTCACATTTTTAAAAGGTAAAAAAAACGCAGAGTCCACCTACTTTATATTTCTCAGTAAATGATACTTCCACCCCTAAAATAGGGAATGAATGCCATTAACAATGTAGATTTCCTAAGCAGTAACGCGCGGTACTGAAAAAGGAGGATTTTTGGTTTTAATCCTTTCCAAGATGGCCACCATAGAAAGGGAAAGCGTTTGTTCCATTCAGGGCCCCTCTTCGCTTTCCATGGCAGCCTGCAAAAAGCAAAAAGGAAACCCTGTTAACATATTAGCATGAGCACTTTTTTCTTCCCTTTCAAAGTCTGATTGCAATATTACTGTAAATGCATTGTAACACATACGCAGTAATTCTTCACCGTACATGGAGCACCAACTTCCAATTTACCGTATGATTTTGTTGACAAGAAAACACCACTTTTTGACTTCCTGTTGCCACATCCCATTCCAGCCTCATTAACGCTCACCTTCCAAAACAGTAATTCATAAGGGAAACAAGTGAAGTGGTGGCTTGTTTTATATGTGTTACTGGCGATGTCCGCATACACCAAAACATGAACGAAACATGGTGGGCGCAGCAAAAGAATCTGACGCACTTCACGCTGTTCCACAACCAATCAGTGAAGGCACTACATGTCCGCAGACATGACGCTACGGATTAGCCAATCAATTTCTTGTCCGCGGAGCGAACATGGAAGTGTGACCGCGGAGCGGACATAGATATCACTAATCTTTAGAGACATACTTTTTGGTCTTTTTTAACAAAACTACTGGACGTATTGTCAGCAAATTTACAAAAGCACGCTTTCGGGACCAAGCTCCTGCCGCAAATTTGGGGAAAATCCGTCCAGCGGCTTGGCCTGTAGGCATGCAAAAAGATTTTCCCCATTCAGTCTATGGGAAAAAAAGACATTTTGGGACCCCCTCCTATAACGTTTCCCCCCCGGACCAAACATCACCAAATTTTGCATTCAGAGTGCCCCATATACTTTTTTTGCAAAGTTTGGTGAGGATTCGTCCAGAGGGAGCGAAGTTATAAGCCACCCAAAAAGTGCTCTTCCTATGAAAACAGAAACTTAACCATAACTACACAGCCACTACTGTGGCTGTGTAATATATATATATTGGGCTGATTTACTAAGCTAAATAAGTGGCTTACGTGAGACTAATTTACTAGAACTTAAGCCACGTTTGGTGCAATTGTAAATTACACCATTTTTTTAGCTGAGTCAATCGTCCAGTTATATATTTGGGCCCGATTTACTGACTATTACTTTTTTGTGTGTAAGTTACATGAACAGTCATTTTGTTGTATGTGCAATGTAATTTACGTGCAGATTGGTGAATTGACTGACTCACACACAGAAATTCATTGGATCTCACATTATGCATAAAACTGGACGTTAGAGAAGTCTGATTCACCAAGGAAAAGCACATGTGTCCAAAAATACCCCATATAACTTTCATCAGCGAAACACATGCCAGCATTATTAAACGCATCAAGGAAAAGTGAAGTCAAACACTACAGACATGTGCACATACCACCCGCCAATGTTTTTCCTGTGCACCCACACACTTTCGGCAAACATCCCTGTCATCACGGTGAGAATCAACAAACCTACCTGCATCGCGCACCACACTTAGACCACAATCATGGTTTATCTTATGACACTCCTGTAAAAGAGGAGCCGAGTACCCCCAATCCAACTGCCCACCTACATTACCTGAAAAATATGAACCAAAGTATGTGATGTATACAGAACAGTTAAACCAGCAAAGAGAAGAGTGTGGACTCATAAGAATACCTATACCTAAGAGAATATGGGAGGTAAAGTACCCATTGAGGAAACCATACCTTCATACAAGGCAATATGATGGCAATTTGAACGAGATTCCTGAAGAAGCAGAGAAACTAAATGGCAAAGATGAATGGTGACGTCACACAAATCAAATTGACACCCATAGAAGAGATAAACGGACCAAAGGATGCAGATGATTTATAAACCATCAAGAATGTACCAAGGATAAGTGATATATTGGGAAACCTATGCCACATACCTGATGAAGATACTTAGTTAGTTTAAACGTGTACAGTTGCAATGAAACGCAAGCAGAAAAGCAATCATTAAGCTAGCAACATGCTTTTGAATAGATAGACAGCGGCAAGCGCCAACATATACATATATAGATACAATGGACAAGTAAAGGATGGATGTTTCACTACGCATATACGCAGTACTGAACAAAGCAATAAGGCCTCAATTTTCACTGTGTCACAGTTAATAAAAGCAATTAAATGCACAACATGAATCTCAGTTAAAGGAGTTAACAGAGCCAAGAGAGCCAAGGTCTTATCAAACTGGAATTGGCTGACATTGGATACAATTAACATGTAGGAAAAGAGGCTCCTTTTCAAAAAGGTCAAACAGAACAAAAGACGTTAGAGGACTATTGGAGAATAAAATCAAATACACGATAAGGCTCGATTTCATGGTGTGCAGTCACGTGATAAAGAGAAGTTGGACGAGCAAGATGGTCACACCTACACACGAAGGCTGGCTGTGCCCATATTCCTTAAAAATTCTCAGAACACAGTACAAACTCATGGCCAACTTCAGAGCACTAATTGACACTGGACCATTGAGGTGATGATAGATGATATGCTAATTGGTGGGAAACTGGTGCTAAGACAAGCTCACCTGCACCTAGTTGTTCAGTCTACATGCTGCTAGATGTTGGTGGAAAAGTACTGACGGGGGTTAGAAGCTAACCAATTGTAGGAGACCGGGTAATTAAGGGTCCTATAGCTTGGGTAGCCAATGGGACATCGTACATTTAGTGACGTTCATAGTGGCCATTTTGAGGGGAGGGCTTAGTTGCCCCACGTGATGTTAAATATCATATCACCTACCTCCACTGCTCTATACAGATATAGAGCCTATACTTAGAAATACACTTATACCCAATCACACCCTCTGTTAGGTTTTTGTAGTTTGCAACGTAGGATGACGTTGGTAATGATGCAGGTCAAAACATCAATGATGACCAATTTTTGGTATAAGAGCCCAGTGTTTTATGAAGTAAGTAGAGTCAGAGGATCGAGTGATTGCTGATGTTCAATGTACTCCCTGTTTTAGATACTTGACATTAAAACAGACGAACTTTGGCAAACTATTTGTGTCATCTTAACTATTGATGTGTAAATAAAATCTGCATCCCCATCCATCTCTAGGGTATTGCTACTCATCTTAAAGGGCTGTCTGAGAGAACACCCAGCTCACTTTGTAGCAGAGATAGGATGGTTAGATACGATAACCATCGGCCATTGACATAAGTAACTTTAGCATCTCTGCAATATTGCACGACCTTTGCCATTCGGCTGACAGGACGTGAAGCTCCCCATAGATAGTGGATAGTATAAATTCCAAAGCATTGCAAGAATGGTTGATGGGACCCCTAGTTTGAATAGGAACCCCTCCCACATCTACGAGAAGCGATCGAAAAGCAGCTCGAAGAGGCAGTAACAAAGGCATTGATCCCGAGGGTCCGAAGAAGAAAAACATGCGAACAGTGAGTAAATAGACCAAAGAGTGTGGCAAAGGAATACATGTATAGTAAATAACGGAGAGTAATGGAGGGAGGTGGGATAAAATATAACATAAGTGTAAGAGTGTGATATATATGTATATGGGAAACAAGATATTGACTTGAGTGTGGCTGAGCAATATTTAAAGAAAAATAGTTGTGAGTGAGGCCACGATAAGAGGATACCCTCTGTTCCTAAGCTTTAAAGAGTGTTAGCAGAAACCTTAATTGAGAGCCCCTTAGTGGGACATATAGGAGACGGGAACGGTCAATGTCGGTCCTAAAGGAATTGGTTTACGTTCCAATCTGAGCAAATTTTAGAGGGCAAGACGAGTCTTAAGGAAAAGATCATAAACAGTATATGTGACCGGTCAAGTCTGTCTGTTTGTTTTATGTGATTGAAATGTGTGATGACGTCATAACTGAAAGAAACATTTTGTAATAGAGAAGCATGAAGTTGAGAAAATGGAAATTGATTGTTTTAAAATTGTATTTTGATAGTTGTTTTTTAGCCAGATTGAAGTAAAACAGTGGGCCTCATTACGAGTCAGCCGGTGCGGAAAGAACGGTGGTGGTAAATCCGCCACCACCATTCTTTCTGGACCGGCCGATTCCGAGTCTTGCAGGCGGGAGGTGTCACTCCCGCCAGGTCTGACCTGGCGGGTTTAACACCACCCACCTGCAGGCCGACGTGGAAACACAGGCACCATTACAGCATGTTGCTGGTGTTTCCACTTCCCCATGGAGTGCCAAAGGACTCCATGGGAATGGGGATTTACCGAATTCCGCCTCCGGAATTCCGGGGTCACCGGGGTCATAATGCCCCGGAAATTCCTGAAATCACGGAGGCGGAATGGTAATACGAGTCCGGCGGTAACCTGCCGGTTTTTCCGGCTCGGTTACCGCCGGACTCGTAATGAGGCCCATTGTGTTTTGATGGGTTGGAGCTTGCAACGTTTGGTGCTGCTCATATTATATTTTGATTGAGACGTATTTAAAAAACCTGTGATTGAAAATTAAGTGAGTGTTAGCAAAAAGAAAGTGAAAAGGTTAAGAATTGAAGAGGTTACTCCATTAGTGCATCTTTGCAAACAGCTGCCGAAACACGCGCTTAAGCTTAAACAATACAGTGCAGAATGGGTTAAAAAAAAAAAGCCAAAATGTTAATGCCATGGCCACAAGGCGGATCATTATCAAAGGCAGTTCTGCAGCACATGATGACATATTTGCATGCAACGTACACAGGAAAAAGCTAGAAAAGCGACTAGCGAGTCAAGAGCTTTGGAAAATGTATCAACAAGAAAAGGAGGAGGAGCCTCCTTTAGATAGGATACTCAATGTATGCAAAGAGGGGGTTGAAGAGCCTTCTGCTCCACCCCCCCATCTGAAATAAAAGACGAAACTAAGAAATACGATGGGTTATACCCATTAAGGTAAATTAAAGCAGCAACGGGATATAGCATTCCGTCATATGAGTCACCTACGCAAAGTAGTGACAATGGCCCAGAGAAAGAAACCGACAAAGATATAAACTGCAAAGTCCTGAGGGACAGGGTGAGATGTGATAAGGAGATAATTGATCGAGCAAGCACATCTCTAGATATAAGAAGAGAAATAAAGAGATGGAAAGGAGACAATGATAAAACTGATGAGATAGTGCTCTTACAGAACGAATGGGTGGGAGGTAAGATTTTACTTAAACTCGATGGTAAAGGCATCGAGGATGTAAGACAAAGGTGAGATCAAGATGAACAAGACAGAAATGACAAAGAAAGAGAGGAACGATTGAAAGATGAAGGAGCGAGAAGAAAAGATAGACAGAGAGGAGAACAGTTATATCAAGATGAGCAAGCTAAAGAACAGCCGAGGGCAGAAGAGCAAAGAAAGCGTGACAATAGAAAAAGAAAGAAGATGATGAACAGGAAAGGATAGAAAGAAGAGAATACAAGAGACGAAAGGAAAAAGGAGATACGAAGGGCATATGAACAAGGGATATGAAAAAGAAAGAGTAAGACAGAGTGAGAAAGGGAGCGAGTAAACATAGAGAATGTGATGAGGATATGGAACGCAAAAGAAGACAGAGAGCACGCAATCTCGATTATTTGGAAAAGGAAGTAAGAACTCCCAATCCACAGGTAGCATGGGAAGACATAGAGGAATTATTTCCCGAATCCGAATCATTACCAGGCACGTCTAGACGAGTTTGACTTGAGGAGTATTGGGGAAGCGATCGATAACGTATACGACGAAATGTAAGCCCATAAAAAATCACATGGGAAGGGAAAAAATGATCATCTTGAGAGCACTCAGTTGTATGACACGGAGGAAGCCTCATGTAGTGCGAGACATAAGGCGCTGTCTTTAGACAGACTAACTCTGAATAGAAGTGAAGAAGAGAGAAGTTACACGAGTTGGCCACAGGAAGTGTCGACGAAGAAAGAGAAACCTTCCAGGGGAAAGAGAGAAATAATGTATGTGGTCCAGAGGGATGTTCTTCTATGGATAGGGGAGTAAAATGGTCAGATTTAAAAATACCTGTGTCTAAGGCACCAGAGCCACTGACAAAGTCATACCGACATAAGGGGCAACCTCACGGGGGGAGTCTCCGCCTTATGGTTATGTTTATGTTTACTGTTTTTGAATTTATATAGCACGCTAAGTACGCAAGGGATTAAGGGTGCTGAACATAAAAACAAACTGACTGAAAAAACATAAAGGTAGCAAAGAAATCATAACAGTGAGGTCAAGGAAGGGCCAAATCATTTAAAGGAGAGATCAGAGTCTAGGAGAAGAGAACAGTTTTCAACCCTTTCTTAAAAACCTCAGTAGATGTGGTAACCCTCAACAAAGGAGAAAGAGAATTCCATGCCTGGGTCGCTGCAGAAACAAAAGCGGCATCCCTGGACTTCTTGGTCTTGAAACGGGGAACATTGAGAATATTCGACTTATCAGATCTGAGGGTTCTGATGTTTTTCTTGGGGATGATACTTTCTTTCAGATAGGTGGGCATAGTTCTGTGTACACATTTATGTGTAATGAGTAGTAGCCTGAAGGAAACCCTGACCTGAACAGGAAGCCAGTGCAGACTTCTGCGAGCCTCCAACACGTGGTCTCTTCTTGCAAGACATTTAACAACTCCCAACAGCTCCATTCTACTGAAGATGATGAAAGTCTGATAGGGGCAAGCCTACCAAAATGCTACAACAATAATCTATTTTGGAGCCAATGATGGCCCTTGCCTGAGTTTCTGAGTTTCTTTCAGATACAAAAGGTCTAAGACAGCAAAACTATTTAATAAAGTAGAATGCTGAAGAGATTGAGCTGTCAACCTGGGCTTTCATGTACAGGTTTTTATCTAAGTAGATGCCTAGGGGTTTTAACTTTACTCATGACGTCAATTTTACAGTTGTCTATGCTAAAATTCTTATACATGGGTCCCACCTTCTGGAGCTTAGTCTCTGACCTGATTAATAGGAGCTCGGTTTTAGAGCTGTTGATGGCTAAACCATTTGCCACCATCCACTGCTGGATTTTTTTTATAGATTTCATTGAAATAGGGATAACACACTGAGTGTTGTCTGCATAATTTGCGAATGTGATCCCTTCCTTTTCCAACATCTGGAAGAAAGAGATCATAAAGATGTTGTAAAAGCAAGGCAACACACAAGCTCCCTCTGGAACACTGTACATAAGTGTGGTAGATTTTACTTCAGCACTGTCACTAGCCACTCTGACTTGCCTCCCCTCCAGAAAGGAGGTAATCCAGTCTTCGGCTGCTCTGGGAGAAATTAGCATTATTCTTTAACCTGGTGGACAAGATGGAATGATCCACCAGGTCAAATGCTGCTGACAGGTCAAGAATCAAGAGAAGCGATATATGACCCCCATCCATCCTGTGAAGTAGGTTGGATTTAAGAGCTAGCAAAGCAGTCTCTGTTCCATGGTTCATGCGGAAACCCGACTGATAGTCATGAAAGATATGATTCTGCTCCAGAAAGATGGACATTTTGGTTATATGCCACTCTATTTAAAATCTTAAATAGGAAAGTTGTATTTGTGATGGGTCTGTAGTTTGATGAATTCTGAGGGCAAAGATTGGGCTTTTTGAGTAGTGGAGTGATACTTGCATTTTTGATGTTATCTGGAACCTTATTAAGGGTGAAAGAGGAATTGACAAATTTTTGTCAGTGCAGGAATAAGAATGGGAGAACATTCTTTTATGATGATAGAAGAACCAGGATCACCTTTACAACTGGTGTTTTTAACTGAGTGATGACTTTAGCCAATTCTTGTTCTGAAATTGGCTGAAAGCTACAAGAGGGTTGGTGAACAGCCTTGTTAACAGAGGTATGTAAATTAGCCTCCAAAACTTGTTTCGGCATATCAAGCTTTTTTTCTTCAATCACCTCTCTGATTTTATTTGAGCTTATAGGACAGGGTGTCTTGAATTTCCGTGCACCATGACTCATCTTTGAGAATGGTTGCCTGCGTGGGACCAGGTGTATGAGATTGCTCCTTTAAGATTTTAAAGAGTTCTCTGCTATCAGACTTAGCATTCATTATTCTTGTGTTAAAATAATCTTTTTTGGAAGAATATATAGCCAGTTTATATTGTAATGATGCTTTCTTATAGGTTTCAAGGCTCGAGGGATCTCTACAGTGACGCAAGGCATGAAAGAGATTTTATTTTTTATTATTTAAGTTCCTTTAGGTCCTCATTGAACCAAGGATTGCGTGCTACAAAATGTTGTAAGCAGGTTGAGGACATTGCCTTGTAGACAACGATGTGGGAATATTACCCCGGCAATAGATAGACAAATGATGAGAGACAAGAATGAATTTGGGGTGTCACAATTTCCTTTCTTAGAAAAAGGAGGTGCCAGGCCACCTTTCATACCGTGGCCTCAAATGGACAGAGATAATTTAAGGTGCACACGCCTGAGTTTAACTTCTGGCGCTGGAAAATGGATGCATGAATTAGAAAAAACGACAGATGGGAATACGTTGGCAATAGGGGAAAGTCTTCTAATCGCCATACTTGGTGAGAGAGCTGATGACGTATATGGACATGGGCAGTCTACCCTGGTGTGACTACAGTCAACACCGCACACGATGGAGCGCCATTGAGGATGCAAAATTGGTACAGAAAAAACTGTCCAAGTACGCCATTGAAGGGGCAATGCTAACTAACGTAGGTGGATCAAATTCACAACCTACAATGAACATGCCACAGGTGAATAACCAAAGACAGTTTGTTCAGACAAATAGTGGATATGCTCCACGAGGAAGGGGATATCGAGGAAGAGGTTGGCAAGGTAATCAAGGCAATTGGCAGAATAGTCAGAGAGGTTTTCAGAATATGCAAAATGGTAATCAGAATATGCAATATGGTCAGATGGGGAGACCACCGCCCATATGTTGGACATGTGGAATGACAGGACACTTGGCTCATATGTGTAGAAGCCAATGGATGGTGCAGAATGACCAATTTTTAAGAGGGGGAATGTCAAATCCACCTGCATACTCACAGCAAAGTGGAGATGGATTTGCGCAAAATCAATCAGTGCAGCAGCAAGTGCAGAGGGTGCAGCAAGGCTTGCAACCACAGCAAATTACAGGTAACCAACAGCAAGGACAATCGCAGCAATCCCCTGTGCAACCTCAGCAGAACACAAACACAGAACCGCCAATGACTGGTACAATAGGAAGTGTCACTGTTGATGGAGGGAATCCATTCACGGGTGACGGAGTGAGACTGTACCGACAATAGGACAGCTCACTGGGAGACCAGATGTGTTCAGTCCTATCTATAATGCTGAATCCCCATGAGGAAGGATAGACGTAAATATAGGCAGCAAAGCTTTTTCATTATTAGTGGACACGGGTGCAACACGCTCATTTATATGAGAGGGCACATTTTTAATGTCTGGCAATGCAATGAATACTCAGGGTTTTACAGGAGCAACCAGTCGAGTTCCTTTCACCGACGAATTAACAGTCTCTATAGGACAATGCGACATGAAGGTGCCATTGCTATATTCAATGAAAACACCTGTTAATATTCTGGTATAAGATTTAACGACAAAATTAAATATGACCATTTTGTTTACTGACAAACGCATAGTGTGCTCAACACCGGGAATGCACTATTTAAACGTGTGCGAAATGATCATGGCATTCACAGGGCAGATGTCTCCAAGAGCGATACCTCTTGAACCCAAGTTTTTCTACTATGGGATATGCATTCTGCTAACCTGGCTACCAGGTTTAGTTGGTAGAACCATGAAGATAGCAGTGAGTTTCTATTTAGGCCTCAGATTACCATGGATGAAGAGGAAGTGCACATTTTTCCATGAGACATAGAAGCAGCCATAGTCGGATGAGATATGGCTTTTCTGGAACAAAATGATGATACGTGTAGACGATGAAGCACAATAATTACCATTGAGGAGGGCTGCAGAGTGACTGATGTCACTGATGAGGAATTGTTTGGAGATTATTTATCTGATGATTTTGTGGTATTTAAGATGAGCATTACCTATTGGGTAAAGGCAATTAAGAGAGAAGTTCAGCAGAAAATGATGTTAGCACAGAAGCATCCTGAATATTTTGATGAAGATAAAGTGCCAGTTTCATTATGGACTACTGGCCCCTATGACGTAGGATTACTAAAGGGGGTTGTGGAAGTGAAGATTAAATTAAACCCAGGAGCAATTTGACCTCGAGCACGACAATATCCCATGTCTCGAGAGGCAGATGAAGGCATTTTCAAGACGATTTCCGCCATGGTGGACCAAGGTATCTTAGTGACATCAGAGTCACCATGTAATACATCGGTGTGCACCGGGAAAACAAGTAAGAGGGGGTCATAGTATTTAATACAAGATTTAAGGCCAATAAACCAAATTGTAGAGGCTGAGTTCCCTTTAGTCCCAAACCCGTCTACAATTCTATGTAATATACCTGGTGATGCACGATATTTCACAGTGATTGACTTGAAAAATGCATTTTTCACAATCCCATTGCACAAAGACTCACAAGATTTGACATTGTTTACTTTCAGACAAGTGCGGTTGAAAACCACTTGGTTGCCTCAGGGGTACTTTGAGTCTCCACCAATTTTCAACAGAGTCCTCCATATGGACTTGAGCAATATCTTAGAAAGTGTTGTGTGCAATACATAGATGAGATTTTAGTTTGCAGCACCACAGAGGAAGAGTGCAGACGAGATTCTGTTCAGCTGATGAATATACTTGTTGACAAAGGATATAAGGTTGACAAGGAAAAGTTACAATATTATCAACAAGAAGTGCTGTACATAGGCCAATTGATTTCACACGAGGGAAAAAAGGTCACCCCTGAAAGAGCTAAGCCACACACGATAAAACAGATGCAGAGCTTTTTGGGACTGTGCAATTATGCCAGAGCATGGGTCTTTGACTACAGCTTGTATACCAGGCCTTTCTTACAGGCCTTGAAGAAAGCACAGGCAACGCAAGAAAGAATCGTGTGGACTGAGGCAATGGAGGAAGGATTTGACAAATTAAAAAAAGCAGTCTGTACAGCTCCAGTTTTAGTAATCCCTAATTATGCAGAGGATTATTTTTTATTCCCACATACAGATGGAACTTTTATGACAGCAGTTCTCACACAGAGAACCACTTTGGGGTACAAGCCCCTTGTATATTACAGTGGAATCTTAGACCCCATAATGAGAGGTCATTTTCCATACGAACAAAGTTTGGCAGCTGCCATGTTCGCCATAGAAAAGGCTACAAGCATAGTGATGGGATGCTCTATGACGTTATTTGTTGAACACGCATTATTCGCCATTTTAGAAAAACCGAAAGGTACGTTAACTTCTCAAAGGGCTTCTGCCTATGAGGTGGTTATATCAAATTCAGCAAACAAAATAGTTTGATGTTAAATAGTGAATCCAGCTATGTTTATAGCTGAGCCAATCACAGAAGGGGAACCCATACATGAGTGCACAAACTATGAAGAGTTCTATGATGAAATCCCTAGGGTAAAGGAGAATGCACTAGCAGGGGGAAAGATTGTGTTTATTGACGAGTCTTCGAGGATCGATCAAAAGGATGGACTATGGTATACAGGTGCCGCTGTAGTAAAGCACACAGCTAATGGGGAATTTCGGGTGCTCATTAGTACTCGATTGCCATCCCATTATTCAGCGCAGGCTGCAGAATTATTGGCGTTGATACTCATGAGAACCACACAGACCAGGAAGTAACAGTGTACAGCGACTCTGGCTATGTGACGTTGACGGTGCACGCATGATTAGCACATTGGAAAAGGATGGGCCACCTCAGAGCGGACGGCACGCCAGTGCCGCACGCCGCCTTATTGGACAGGCTTATTAGGGCGCTACAACTCCCAGTGGGCATAGCAGTCGTTAAATACGCATCTCACACCAAAAGGACAGATTTAATCTCATGCGGAAATCAAGCAGGAGGTGCTGAGGACAAACGCATAGCAAATAAAGATATAGGGATGATGAATGTTGAGACCCTTGATGTGAATGAAAGGATGAATATAATGATGACTGTAATTGAAGGGTATAATCATATGTCCAAAACACAAATAATGGAGCTCCAAGGGGAGGCACCTCAAGAGGAAAATAATTTAGTAAAAGGATGGTGTTCTTTAAACCCTTCTGAAGATTCTGGCAACAGACAGCACTGGTCAACCAGTGATGCCTATAGCCTTATTAAGGGTGGCACTGGAACAGCTACACTACCCCGCGCATACAACTAGGGAGAATCTTGCTGTAACTATTGCTGAGGAATGGTTCATACCGAACCTAATGGAACATGTTGCATTTTTTATGGTAAACTGTATTGTATGCAACAATTCATGGCTGGCCATACACTGCGCACAGTTAGGGGAGTCATTCCGAGACCCAATGTCCCTTTTCAGCACTTGCATATCGACTATGTCGACATGATACAAATATGCAATGGATATAGATGATTGCTTGTTGTGGTATGTCCTTTCTCAAGATGGATAGAGGCAGGTCCATGCACACACCTAGACTCTACCTGTGCCGCCACATTTTATGTGCGAGAAGTGTTGCCTAGATGGGAAGTATGTGAGGTGATGAGGTCGGATAATGGTCCTCATTTTGTCAATATATTTTTCGAACAGATCAGCTTGTTGCTTGGTATAAAGCACAAGTTTTGTCTGGCTTATCATCCACAAGGAAATGGAATCTGTGAGAGGCTCAACGGCCTGTTAAATGAAAGGATAGCCAAGTTGAAGCTTACTCTGAAGAAAGGGTGGTTGCATTGCCTACCACTAGCATTATATGCATTGAGGAACCAACCAGGTTCTGACCACCATTTTACGCCTCACGAAATCAGGACAGGAAGGTGAATGAGAACACCCCTAAAGCCTCCATCCAGAGTTAGAAGTGATGCTCAGCCAACATCAGAAGTATTAGGATTGGAACTGCAAAATTATTTGAACTGTATGACTTCCAGTTTTTCTGTAATTTCAGGACAGTTGCAGAGACGAGGGTGAATGGCAGTACAGAACACAAAAGGAGATGCTTCAACAATCCATCCTCAGGAATTTTGTCTTTCCCAACTATACCCCAGAGATGCGGTCCTAGTATGTAACCATACAAGGAAAAAGTGGGACGAGCCCTGTTTCAACGGTCCTTTCGTCGTTGAGGATGTAACGCCATCTGCTGTCAAATTGCAGGGTAGGCACACTTGGATATTCCTGGGGGACGTAAAGATCTACTCTGGAGAAACTCCTCTGCCTACACCCCTCCCCGAAGAAGCTGCAATCATCGGGGAAGCACCACAGCACGTGGAGTCGAGATCTATGACGAGGAAGAAGGATGTATAACCTGACAAGTGGAAATATTAAAGAACATTTTAGTTGGACTGTGGCTTGGCTTTGGACACTGCCTTTTCAGCTATTCTTAAAGCGGTCAAAGAAAACATTTGAACACTCCGTGCATCCTACAGCAGAGTAAAAGAAAGATCTGCATTCTTAAAGCCGCAGCAGCATTGATTTTGGACTGAGGCATACTTAAAAGGCTTGATAAGAAGAGAAGTATGCCAGACTCTGATCGTGGACACAGCAATTGGAAGAGGGTACAATACATTGATTCTCTCCACACTGAGTTCTTGTTTGGATCTACTTATGGTGTTACCCAGTGATGACCTTTCTAGGAACATACTTACGTATTTTGAGTTGGTGTTGCATTCTTATCCTTCACTGGTGGGGAGAACTTGCTGCATTCCAGCTTTCATTCAAGTTCCTGACAATGAGAAAATTATAAGAAGATTGCTTATAGTCATCCCTGAACAATTCTTGAGTACAGTGAGGAGAATACAAATTCCTTTATCAGCCGATGCAGCACATAGACTAGTCAGTGTGGTGTTCTTTCGTCTAATTGAGGACTACCTGCATCTTGTTGGAAGACACACTGATGTGGTGACCTTTCTAAGAGATCCAAGAAACACTTCAAATTTGAACGTAATCTTGGAGGGAATCATCATTCAGGTGAGCATCTATTCTGAGGGAAATCACAGAGCAGTGTAGACATTTTCCTCCGAGGGACAGATCGAGAAAGTGTATAAAAGACAAAAAGTTTGTTCAGGCTGACAGGGAAGCAACATGATGAAAAAAACTGGTTCGAGACATACAGATAAAGTCGTTCTTAGCATCCAGTAAGCAGGCGGTTCATCAAGAAGGAGTTAGTGGTTCAAGACAGCAGCTTCCAGAAGCAATCTACAATGCAGAACAATTAAAATTTGTTTTTTCTTCCTTAGCATCAAATGATCGAGATGGGGAATTTTAACAGCAATGTTGTGTTGCCCCATGAGGACAGATGCATATATTGTCCAAGAAGTAAATGTTGTACGGTGACATACCTTTGTGTCATCTACACCTGCATTGTGTTTATACTCATATTGCTTTCACTGACTGTGAGAACTGCATTTTACATAGGTGCAAATGAAGCTAAGACTCCTGTGTATCTTCCTGAACATAAGGAAGATGTATGTGTGGCAACTACAAGGCAGCCTATACCTTACATAGTTATTCCTGTCCCAAGAAAAGATGGTAGATACATGAGCTTGAAAATGGATGTTGTTAGTAATCAGCTCATACAGACACTTGTTTCAGAGAATGCTTTTAAACACGGAAACACGGTCAGTGGATCAGGCAAGTAAGGGGTGAAGAGAGGTGGGCCTACCCAATTAATACATGCCAACACACCTGGTCCAGTGGCATGTTACCCAAGAACAAGTCCCAAAGGAAAATACGCAGAGGAGATTATGAGAGACATTTTTATACCAAAAGGACTAATACTTTCTGAGGAAAAGACTTGCTGAACTTTCTTCTACACAGGGAACTCGGCCAGATGTTCTTATAATTAAGCCAACTAGAAGGATCTATGTTGATTCATTTAGAGACATAGGGCCTCGTTACGAGGCTGGCGGACGCGGAATGAACAGTGCCGGTAAGGGACCGGCACCGTTCATTCCAGGCTGCCACATTACGAGTTCTGCAGCAGGTCCCGCTGTGCACTCCTGGCCAGACCAGACGTGCAGAGCGGGACCCGCTAGCAGTACAGGATGTGACCAACGAGCCCGTCATTAATGGGCCCGTTGTTAGCTTCTCCCATTCCAATTGAGCCTATGGGGCTCAATGGGAATGGGGAATACATTTTCCGGGTCCATTAAAGGGAATTACGGTCCTCCAAGGTCGGCATGGCCCGTTAGTCCCCTTTTCTGGGACACGGCCCAAGTTTGGGGTAGCCATGTCGGCTGAAACGGCATGGCCACCTCCAAACTCGTAATGAGGCCCATAGCCATAGAAAACTACATGAAGAGTTTGAGAACCAAAAGAAGCACCCAAGAAGATAATTATTAACTAAATGATTATCTGGACAGCACAGCATATTTGGGAAACAACATATGGTACCAACATATGAAAGACGTTGGGAGAAGGACGTCAAATGAAGAATATTTCATATGTGCACTCCTGCCATACAGTTTGGGAAAATCAAAAATCTTTATAACTATTGAAATAGACGTCCAGACAGCACATTGTCTTTCACACATTGCACTTTGCAAAACAAGAGGACAGTTCATGGTAAGCGGTGCCTCTCTCAAGTGGGCAACTGAAAAGACAGATCCAGATGAAGACGACTATATCCAAGATATAAAGACAAGAAACAATGCAAAAACAAGGAGTATCGTAATCAGATAAGAGGAACCTGGAGTAAAAGGAGCAGAAATCAGAAGAGAAGTGAATAAAAAACTGGAGACAGCAGGAAAATCTTCAGACGATATTTGAATATGGAAGAACAGAGGTCAGATGCAGATCTGGGGATCAGTATTATCACCAGATGGATGGGAAAAAAGAGTGGTGATCTGCAGAGCCTGGCTGGTAACTAATCGCCCTGAATCCACTATTTTGAATGTACAGGAGGTATGCAAAACTTTGTGGCCAAGACTTTCTAAACTATTGACATGGGTCGAAAACAGAGGAGGGCCCCTGCAAATAGTGCCTTTGGAAAGCTCAAAGTTGTGTTTCAGAGGGAATGGCACAAGCAAAGTTGGAGAAAATCAGAAGTGCGACTGTATCTTTGATACATCAGGAATGGTGCATGGAACAGCGGTAATCATGGATCATAGCCGGTCAAGTGGCACAGCGAGTAGAGCGCCCGCTTTGACACCCGTGCAGAGCCTGTTAACGCAGGTTCGAATCCCGGCGGGGCCAAACTCAGCCTTTCATCCTTCCGAGGTCGATAAATGAGCACCACACACCGTGGGTAATAATAAGCAGCGCTCAGATACCTGAGGGTTTGTAGCGCTATATAAAAGCCTAATTATTATTATTATTATTATTATTATTGGGATAGTGGATCCAAGGCCTACATCAAACTGCCTAAAGATTGGGGAGGAATCTGCACATTAGTAAATGTCCATGTTCCTGCATTGGTGATTCCTAAAAGTGATTAGAACCTTGACAGTTTCCCAAAACCAGATGCTCACCTGAGGAAGAAGAGATCTGTGGAGCTGATAAAGAGGATGAAGCGAGAGTACTACTTTTCAGCCAAATCAATAGAAGCTTTTGACTCAATCCCATATGAACACAGATTGCTCAGCCAAAACGTCTTCAGTGTTCACATTGATCTTCAAGCCAAGGATCCAGGTTGGAGCAAATACTGAGTGGCTTTAGATCATATGATGGGAATTACTGCGGACAATTAATACTACCATAAAGGGATTCAATGCAATCAGAGAAGAACTGAGAGCCATAAGACTGATGACTCTCCAGAACACATATGTCCTGGATATGATCACAGCTATGGACAGAGGTGTTTGTGCAAAAATTGTAGAATCATGTTGCACGTTCATAGCTTCTCATGATGATGAAAATGGAACCTTGATGGAGGCCATAGACATGCTGATGAAACTCCATGGCCAGATGATAGACAAAGTAGAAGACATTGCTGATGACAGCTCGTTTGGATCACTCTTCTCTTGGGTTCCACAATGGGTGGCAGACATGTTCAAATTCCTTGGAGCCCTGTTATTGTTAGTGATGCTTAGATTCTGTGTGATCAAGATAATAATCTCACAGTGCAAGAAGCAGCAAAGAAAGCCATAGGGATGAAAATCATGATTGATGGAAGCCTAAAGATCTGACTGATGAAGAAATCAGAGACTTTGTGAAGGCCAGTATCCATGCACCTGAGGGAACAAAGTTCCTGTATCCAAAGGACCAAAAGAAGTATGTGGGAAGATGGATCTATTGCAGTCCCAGTGGACAGTGCATGCTCATGACACGAAACAAGGATGAGCATCTGAAATCAGCTGGATGTCTGAAGGAAGTCATAAAAATATGGATCCCTAAGAAGTATTTCTTCAGACCAGGATGTCTATATGTAAAGGATGATGTGAGAGTGATCGATGAATTGCCCAGAGGGAGGAGTGTAAAGGAGGAGCCAAGTACCCCCACTCCAACTTCCCCGCCTACATTACCTGAAAAATATTAACCAAAGTATGTGACATATACAAAACAGTTAAACCAGCAAAGAGAAGAGCATGGACTCTGTGCACTACCCATAAGAATACCTATACTTAAAGTACCCATTGAGGAAACCATACCTGCATGCAAGGCAATATGATGGCCACTTGAACGAGATTCCTGAAGAAGCAGAGATACTAAATGGCAAAGATGAATGGTGACGTCACACAAAATTGAATTTACACCCATAAAAAAGATAAACAGACCAAAGGATGCAGACGATTTATAAACCATCAGGAAAGTACCAAGGATAAGTGATATCTTGGGATCAAAGTGAAGATACTTATGCCACTGACCTGATAAACATATTTAATTATTTTAAAAGTGTACAGATGCAATGAAAAGCAAGCAGCAAAGCAATCATAGCCACATGCTTTTGAATAGATTGACGCAGCAAGCGCCAACATGTACATATATAGATACATATGGACAAGTAAAGGATGGATGTTTCCACTACCCATATAAGCAGCACTGAACAAAGCAAGAAGGCATCAATTTTCAGTGTGTCACAGTTAATAAAGCAATTGAATGCACAACATGAATCTCAGTTAAACGAGTTTACAGAACCAAGAGAGCCAAGGTCTTATCAAACAGGAATTGGCTGACATTAGATACACGATAAGGCTCGATTTCATGGTGTCCAGTCACGTGATAAAGGGAAGTTGGACGAGCAAAATGGTCACACCTACGCACGAAGGCTGGCTGTGCCCATACTCCTTAAAAATTCTCAGGACACAGTACAAACTCAAGGCCAACTTCAGAGCACTAATTGACACTGGACCATTGAGGTGATGATAGATGATATGCTAATTGGTGGGAAGCTGGTGCTAAGACAAGCTCACCTGCACCTGGTTGCTCAGTCTGCATGCTGCTAGACATGAGTGGAAAAGTACTGACGGGGGTTAGAAGCTAACCAATTGTAGGGGACCACGTAATTAAGGGTCCTATAGCTTGTGTAGCCAATGGGACGTCGTACATTTAATGGTGTTCATAGTGGCCATTTTGAGGGGAGGGCTTAGTTGCCTCACCTGATGTTAAGTATCCTGTCACCTTCCTCCACTGCTCTATACAGATATAGAGCCTATACACTTAGACCCAATCACACCCTCTGTTAGGTTTTTGTAGTTTGCCACGTAGGATGACGTTGGTAATGACGCAGATCCAAATGTCAATGATGACCAATTTTGGGAATAAGAGCCATAGTTTTTTTTTAGAAGTAAGTAGAGAAAGAGGTTCGACCGATTGCTGATGTTCGTTGTACTCCCTGTTTTAGATACTTGACATTAAAATAGATGAACTTTGCCAAACTATTTGTGTTGTCTTGATTATTGATGTATGAATGACATCTGCATCCCCATCCATCTCCAGGGTATTGCTACTCATCTTAAAGGGCTGTCTGAGAGAACACCCAGCTCACTCAAGACACATCTGCCAAAATCTGCGTTCAACCTTCATACTTACAGACTTTGGGCATAACACCTGTTGCGACTCACTATGCCTGACATGCCCAATAAAACACGAACACAACCACCGACACCCCCCCAAACGAAAGGACACTCCCAGTGACACATGCACCAAAATTAGACGCACACCCACTGACATGCCCACAATTCAGTGGACACACCCACGGGAATGACTATACCACATGGATGGGAAAGGAAGAATGGAGGTGGAAAACATGCCAGACATCCCAGAAATGTATACAAGGACCACTCCGACCATGTTAACATACCCAACACAAGGACAAACACATCACCGAGACACATTCACATACACACAGAGCTAGCAACACTCACACTAGCTCAGGCTCACAGGTGAAGTCAACATGAAGGGCATTGAGCAACGCATCTGGTGGGAAATAAAAAAGAAGTGGTTATACGAGAAATGGAGAGTCAAACTGAAGTAAACCCAGTTCAATGTCACCCAAGCTCTTATAGGAGAACCACCACGCCCCGGGTTGGGACTGACGCCCAGGGAAGAGAAAACCCTGAGCCTGTTTCCAGAGGAGGTGTGCATTGCGAGGCACAGCGGCAGGCACAGACTACTGCGGTAAGCACATCACCTTTGCACACCCACCCACATCCGCACATCGAATGCTGAGCAGTTTTGCAGTCCCATCCCCATCTGTATCAACATCAGTAAACCGGTCACCAACATACACACACATGCCTTACGCACATAGGCTGTACAAGTCCAATGTCACATGCAGGACTGATCCAACAGCGTCCCTGTTCACCTCAAGTGACGTTTCCACATGCCAGCACAACAGTTCCTTTCCACATGTTGGCAGCCCCATTCTACATGTGCCACCGGCACCGGATAAAGGTCCATAATGTGTGTACAGACATGAAGATGCAGGTTATGCCATATACAATATGCACACATCCAACACATATAGTGGGAAAGTCATACAAACATGTGTTATGCACACAAAGACAGCGCCACAAGGTGTGCAAACCGGACACACAGAAAAGCCAGCAGTCCAGGCCACAGCAAACACCCCAACACCATATGAATGCTAATGGAAATTATTCTGATCATACATCAGCCTGTCTTTATCACATAGCTATTATGCACATGAAATTCACAGTCAAAGCCAACAGTCTCAGCCAATACTACCAGTCAGCCCCCTCGATGGATGCATTGCCAGTCACAGAAGGACTACACACCAGTGGACCATGTCTGCTATACGACACTCATCAAGGACAGGTGATGCTTGATTTGACCATGCATAAGTACCCATGGCACAAGCAGATACATGCAAGTTGGCAGCGTATCACACAGGTTCCCCTGTATGCACATCACATTCCTGACTGACAGGGGACAAGCTGTCCTTCGCTTAGTAAATGGTGCTATCCCATCTGTTCATCTTGTGCAACATCAACCACTGCCTCCCAGTAGAGGTGGACATACAGTTGGGACAAGGACATGCCAACGCATAGTCACGTGACTTCAGGTATCTGCATGTCTGCGTGCGTCTATGCCACCATCTTTGAGTAGGAGAGTTCATTCTCCCTGCATGCACCTCCCCCGGTACATGTGTGTAAGCCTTCAATAGCACTCAGCCATACGTGTATTGCCTGCCAACACATGGTATTACTTCAGGCTTAGTATGGCACCATAGCAGCAGTGAGTATGCCTAGAAACCACAGTCCTCCCTCGTCACAGAAAGCGTGCCCATGCCAGTACATGTTGTCGACAGATGACACGAAGGAAGCAGGAATCGCTGTGTAGGTAGGGATGCCACAGACCCACAGGAGGGACCCTCCGGTCTGTGGAGGAGGGTCACAAGGAGCAGGGGCAAACAGGCCACTCCGAGGATGCCAGAGCCTCAACCACCAGAGGTGTCCAAGAAGAGGGATAGTAGAACACTGCACTGGTGCACCCTGCCGAGCGCAATGTTCCCACTGCCCCAGTTGAGGACATCATGGGAACTAAAACACATGACCTTCCCTGAGTCCAGACAAGAAGGGGGGAGTTGATGGGGGACCTCCAGCCACATGGAACCTGTGGAGAACTCCAGTCGGGAAGGAGCCCCTGCCTCAGCACCTTCTAACCCTAGCCCCACCACACTGCTGGACAACTCTTCACCTTCCCAGGAAGACTCCTCCTCTCCACCTCCTGGGCTGCATAACCCCAACTTCACGCACAGCAGGAGTTGAAGGTCCTGGGGGCAGAGGTACTCAGCAAGTATGTGCCCCTCACCAATCGCAGCTCACTGCACACCGTGTGGGCAGCATGGGCCAAGTCCTGGGCCAGGATAGCAAGACACATCAGCACATTTGGGGTATACCAGCACAACACCAAGGAGGTGAAGAAAGGCAGGGACTACCTCAGGTGGTTCACTGGCATCAAGACACAGAATCTGCTGGGGGTGGGGCCAGATGATCCATCCTGGCCCATGCTGCGGGCCCTCACCAGCACCCTGGAACTCAGGGTCCTATGCCAGATTTGCCCAGGGGACTACCAGAGGGTCCTGCGCATCGACAGGCCCCTGCATGAGCCCGGAATGTGTTCTCCGCCTCACCTGTCTGTATGCATGCCATAGGATGATCAACAAGGCCTGTGTTGATGGAGGAAGCTATATCTCTCTCCGAGCTATGGATATTTCTATGGACAATTGCATGTTCTAAAAAGAATGGCTGTGTGATCTGGGATGAGGGCTATAACGAGACAGCTACAGCACCTAGAGTCATGGAAGGCGCTACCTTGACCCACTGGACAGCTTTCTGCTCAATTCAATCCCGCAACACCACACATAGTTCAGCATTGTTGTGGGCAGTTACAGCATCCAAACGGTCCTTCCTCTCCAAGATAGCATGAAACTCATTGCGGAGACATACATGTCACACTTTAAAGAATACAGGACGTACTGCACTCTGACAGCATACCACAAATGTTTGCTACCACCTAGCCAATCAAAAGCCACATTGACACATTTGCAGACATTCATAGACAGTATGTTCCTAAATGATGTACAAGGTTTTGATCATTTAGACCAGGAGGGGACCGTGATGGCCTCTTCACAAGAATGTGTTGCCAGTCATGAGGAAAATTGATACCTTATAAATTATGAGATTACATGTGGGAGATGAATACATTCTGCAAAGGGGTATACATAGAAGGGCTCAAAATGTATGGCAGTGTTGATCATTTGTATAGAAATCTTTTGCATCTTTAAAAAAAAAAATGTTTATGAATTTATAATGCGCCAACCATGGACCCGGGGGCATCAGGGCGTGGACAGACATAAAAACCGACATAAAAAAGAAAGTGGAAGGCCAGGTCCAGTCATATTCAAAGTCAAGCAGATGGTCAGAAAAGAATAAAGAGAACAACCATGTTTGTTTGTTTGTTTTTTTGTTTATTTATTTGTAATGCGCTCCTCACCCAAGGGTTTCGAAAAGAATGTGCACTTTCTTAGGTACAGGGTACGTTTACATTACAGTTTACACGCACAGTATTTACAATACATAAATATTACAGGTAGAGCACAATAACATGATATACGTATAGTGTGAATACAAAGCGTGGAGATAGCAATCAGATGTCATTAGAGAACAACCAGGTTTTCGTGTTTCTTCTACAACTTGGGAAGGTTTGGTCTTTTCGCAGCTGTAGGGGTAGTGCATTCCAATAGAGGGCGGCTTGGACTGGGAAGCTGCCCCCTCCAGCTCTTTTCAGGTTGAATCTGGGGATCATGATACAGTGAGATTGGGCCACTCTGGTGGGGCGAGATGAATATTTTCTGCTGATTTCTTCCTGAAGGTACAGTGGGTCAGCTTTGTTCAGGCATTTGTAGGTGATTGAGACTAGTTTGAGTTGGATCCTATCTGTGATGGGAAGCCATTTGGTTTCTCTTCTGGCCGCAGAGATGTGTTCTCTTTTGGGAACGCTTAGAGCGGATCTCAGAGCATTGTTATGGAGGATTGGTAACTTGTTCATGATTTGTATGCTGGCTCCTGCATAGAGGCCATTGCAGTAGTCAAGTGATTAGGGCTCTCGCAAGGGTGGTACTGCTCTTACTGGATAAGTAGGGTTTACAGGCATGTATACTTTTGCAAGTGTACGCTGTGGCGGATGAGGTGGCGTTGACTTGTTTACCCAAATGCAGTGTGGAGTCTAGGTGGAAGCCTAGTGTTTTGGTGTCTTTCGCCACTTTGATGTTGATGCCATCAATGATAAATGTAGAGTATTGAGCATCAAGTTTATTGAGTTGGCTCGGAGCACCTAGGATGAGTATTTCAGTCTTTTCATTATTCAGGCAAAATCCGTGGATTGCCATCCATGCCTGAATGACTTGTTAGGTGTTGTTTAGGAGGGCGAGATCTCGGTCGTACTCGCCAGATAGGGCGAGAAGTATCTGGTTATCATCTGCATAGTTGGCGTAGATGATCCCCAGACTGTCTAGCTTGTTGAAAAAGCGGTTTAGTGACTATATTGTACATGGTGGGGGACACACAACATCCCTGAGGGACACCGCATGTGATTGGTGTAGGGTCAGCAGCCACTGACTGGGAAAAGACCTCATCAACATATTGTTGTAGGAATGATAGGATCCACTTAGTGGCTTCATTAGAGAAATTGGCCGCAGTGGACAGTTGCTTGCAAAGAATGGTATGGTCCACCAAGTCGAAGGCGGCTGACAAGACAAGTAGTAGGAGCAAGGCGCATTGCCTTTTGTCCTTGAGTATATCTATTTGCATCTTGAGGTCTATGAGAGCAGTTTCAGTACCATGTAGTGGTCTGTAGCCCAATTGTATAAGTCCTAGAAGCTTATTGGATTCTAGGTAATGCTGGATCTGTAAATAGGCTGCTTTATCTAGAATATTGAGGAGGAACGGTACTTAGTAATGGGCCTGTAGTTGGTGGGGATGGTTGGGTCCAGGGAGGCTTTCTTTAGTAAAGGTAAAACCCAGGCATCCTTCAGGTGGTTGGGGCATTGCAGGTCCAAAATGAAGCATTTATTAACTTGGTAATGAATGGGGCAAAGTCTCTGGCAGCTTCTTTGATAAATTGTGGGGGGCAGATGGCCCCTTGACATCTGGAGGGCTTGAGAGATGTTATGACTTTTTCCACCTCTGGGCTTGTAAGTTATTTGAATTTTAATTCAGGAAAGCATTTCAATTGGGGTTTTGCCGGTTCTGGGGCTAGGTTAGGATTGGCAATATTGAGTCTTTTGGCTGAGATTTATTTTTGGAGGGTATCTATTTTGTTCGACAGAGCATTTTTAATGTCTGAACACCAGATTTTATCCTTGATGCAAGGGTATTCAGGGGTTATGTGGGATTCCAGTTCCCTTAAGATCTTAAAAAGTTCCTTAGTACTGGAACTGGCTTTGCTGATCCGGTCGTTGTTTTTCTTTTCGTTCTAAGGATTTCAGCCTCATATTTGCTTGCTGATTCGGTTAAGTTGAGTTTACTTTCTTTGGACGGGCGATTTCTCCAAAGAACTTCAAGTTTTCTTTTTTCTGGCGCATGCATTTTAGCTGGGGCGTGAACCAGGTGTTGAGATGGGCTTTAGGTTTGCATTTGCGTAGTTTGAGAAGCGCAATGGTGTCTAGCGCAGAGGTCATGGAAGTGTTGTACAATTCAACTAGTTCGGCAGCGTTAGCTGATTCTGAGGCGGTGTTCAAGGTGGTTAGTAGGAGAGGCAAGAGATTGTCAGTGGTTATATTTCATTTGCTCCTCGTAGGGATGGGTGGGGCTAGCTGGTGGGTTTTGGGTTTTACACGTTTGGTCTGAGTGGTGAAGGACATAAGAAAGTGATATGTCCAAGTTAATGGTAGGATAGATGATATGGCAGTCTCTGAGTTGAAGCCTGCTACCGAGTCAAGAGTTCAACCTTTCTCGTGGGTTGGTTGATTGATTCTTTGGGTAAGGCCCAATTCGGTTAGGACGTTAGATATTGCTGTGGCCTGTGTATCATGAGGGTCATGAAAACCCAGATTGAAATCACCTAGCAACAAGATCTGGGACGAGGGCTTGGTGTTGTCAGACAGTAATGTCATGATGTCTTCTTCAAAGGTACAAGTAGGTCCTGGGGTCTGTATATAAGGTGGATGGTGAGGGTGCTAGTCTTGGAGGTGGTGAGCTTGACTGTAAGTAGTTCACAGGACGTAAGAGTGGGCGAGGGGGTTGCTCTGAATGCTTTCAACCTATTTTTGAAAGGATCTATGATTTTCAGATTTCTGAGATCTAATGGTAGATTGTTTCAGGCTTTTG
This sequence comes from Ambystoma mexicanum, assembly GCA_002915635.3. Lineage (NCBI taxonomy): Eukaryota > Metazoa > Chordata > Amphibia > Caudata > Ambystomatidae > Ambystoma > Ambystoma mexicanum. The sequence goes on from CM010928.2 coordinate 1,306,344,507, forward strand.
GAGCTATAATATAAAAAGCTCCTTTTTTGGCCTTCATAGTCTTGCACCTTGGAAGCAACAAATATTCCTGTTTGCTAGATCTGAGGGACCTCATATGAACTTTTTCAGTAATGAGGTCTTGCAGATAAGAGGGCATAAGGCCCTGTCTACATTTGAAGGTAATAACCAACAGGCGAAAAAGAATGTGAGCTTCCACGGGGAGCCAATGCAGAGCATGTCTCGCAGCTGAGACGTGATCTCGACGGGATAGTCCCATGACCACCCTCACTACCCTATTCTGGACAATTTGTAGTCTGTTACTGTCTGTTTTGCTGAGCCCCACAAGAAGGCTACAGCAATAGTCCATTTTTGACCCAACTATTGCTCTGGCTATAGTTTTTGCTTGTCAAACATTGACTGTGTTTACATTCTCTTGTGCTGTTAAAAGGACTAGAAGTCCCAATTGCCTATGATCAGAACTGTATTCTTCATGCTGATAAAATACACTAGAAGTACCCATAGGTTTTGTTAATGTTTTCATTAGATAAAATATAGCTTGTCACGACACTATTATTCACCAAGGTGATCAGATCAAATAACTCCCAAGAAATGTACCCTTTTATTCCACTAAGTTTGATGTGATTATAAACTGTTGAGAGAGGAAAGAAATCGGGAGTATGTTGGAATATGTTAAAGTAAATTATGTCTTGCTTACATCTCCAGCCAAAGGAATGTGGTCCAACTTGTCCTTACCTGACATTCCAAGGATGAGTCCTGCTAAAAAGGGAATGCAACCCTGCCTATAACACCAGTGCTGATAACAACAAGGTGCTTTGAGAATTACCTTTGGCTGCTGTGAGAGGTCAGAAATGAAAGGAAGACGCAAGTTGTAATATTCTCATTGTCAGACATTTCATTTTTTTAAATAGAAATATGCTGGACAAACACCTCTCTTACCCTATCCTAAGGAAGACTAATATGACCCTCAGACTAGAAAAAAAACAACCAAGGGGTGCAAGGAAATGTCTCCAATTTATGTATAGCAAAAAATGTTTATAATCAAAATATAAAGATAGATCCAACAGAAAGTATTTCCCAAGGAGAAACTCTTGGTTCCAGAGGGTGGTTCCCTTCCCCAGGATATTTAGGTAGGATGGCAAATGTGTCTCTTTCGAAAAACAGTTTCTTGGTCCTTTATACTTGATTCACAAAGTTACTAGATTCATAAACGTTCTTATTCACATAATAAATTCCTCAATAAGATTTCTTGAACTTCTCTTGTACTTTAGCGGATTACATGGTGTACTCTGTTACCAAGAATCCTCTTGTGAGCTCTCCAGTACTCCTGGTATACTCCCCTGCCAGGTATCTTGTCACAGTATACAAAGTCTTTGTATAACTCCATGTGTCTGGTGTATCTACCTACCAGGACTTCTTTCATGTGTTTCTTAATTTCCCTGGTATACATCCCTGCCAGTTATTTTGTAACATGGTTAAACTTTCATCTACAATCTTAGTTGGAATCCTGGTATACTCCCCTGCCAGGAGTCCTTGTAGAGTTCTGCAGATCCCCTTGTAGACTCCTCTGTGAGGTATCTTCCCACAGTTTTAGGCTTTTCTTTACATCATAGGTGGTTTGCCTGGTATACTCCCCCGCCAGGAATCCTCTTATGGGCCCTTCAGATCCTCTGGCATATTTTCCTGCCAGGTATCTTCCGACAGTTTTAAAGATCAGTCTCAAAATGCCTGGTATATTTGGTTGTCAGGACTTCTTTTTATGGACTTCTTAAATCCCCTACCAGGTATCTTGCCACAGTGTTAGGAACTTTATGCAATTTTGGTGGATTGCCTATATACTCCCCTGCCAGGAATCCCTATTTATGAACTTCTTAGATCCCCTGGTAGTCTTCCTGCCATCTTTCCCCAAACGTCAACTGCCTGGTGTATTCCTTTCGGCAGGACTTCTCATTAGTTTCACTGTCCTTTTCCATTACGCCACAGTCGTATTAACTTTTTTGTGCTTCAATATGTGTACTTAGGGTAACACTTACTCCAGCTTTCACCACATTGGCATTTCATGCATAGATATTCCTTCAGATTTTGCTGTTGTATTTTATCCTGTCAGTATTCAAATATTTTTCCTTTTGGGTATTGCTTTAACATTATGTATTGTCTGTATTTAAATAATCTTGGCTTTTGTACTTTGCCTTGTCTGCCTTCAAATAATGCACATACATGTTTGCATTCACATGCTGATGCTGTTTTCTCCCGGGATCCCCTGCAACTTTAGGTGGACTCACCAGGACATGCATCTCTGATGCAGTTCATGCCTTGGCTGGATGAGTCTTTCATCCGTTCTCCAGCTTCGAGTGTGCAAACGTCCCTCTAGCTGTCCACATGGCACCTCGGTTACAGGTTGGCTTGCCTTATCGGTCCAGGTACAAAATTGCTGTCCTCTTGAATGGTCTGCCACCTGGGAGCTTCTGCTTTGCTCTCAAATGCCTCTCGGACCTTCCATGCTTGTCAGCACTGTCTCTCCCCCAGAACCAGCAGCCTTCTCGGATCCTGTGTGCTTCCTGTCAGTGGGCACCCAACTGGGACCTGACGTCCTCTAGTGCACTCTCTCCTCCCAGGGGGTGGTTTCTGATTTTAAAGGTCCAGCAAACTTGAGTGTATTGAAAATAACTAGTCTGCTTGTTGTTCTTTGAGCTCTTGTCAATCTGCATCAACTCCTTCCTCCTCTTCTTTGTCTCAGTCCTTGAGGCTTTATGGGAGCTGGAGTCCATATATGTTAATGGATATCTGAAATGATGTTGTTCAAAGGTTTTAGACAAAAAAATATCAGGAACTGGGGAAGTTATGTGTGTTGTGTATGTTTGAGGTATACATGGGATTTTGACTGAAGTGACAAAAAGGAAGGGGTTTCTGTATTTTACAACAGGGGGGATTTGTGGGATGACAACAAGCCATGGTTATAATAAGGTCTTCTTCAGGAGGAACGGGAGCATACCACATCTCCTCTGATGGAGTCAGAACCTCCCCCAACAGCTTTCTCCTCCCATGTGATCCTCCCTCATATATCAACCCCCAAGGTCAGGGTCTGGATCAGATAGCAACAGCTGTAACATGGCCATTTGGAACGAGATCACTGCCGAGGAATGAGTGATGACTCCAGCGGATTCATCACACTCCCCTCTGGCACATGGAAAGGACACTCACAAACGTTTTGGACAATTGTTAACATGAATATACACCTTGGGATAGCCACAGATACTGTAAAAGCCAACTGTCCCTGCATGGACGCAGAATCACGACACAGACTGTTGTCAGAACACTTGTAAACATCTCTGTCTTTGACCAAGTCAAACATGATGACCTGATAACATCCACAGCAACACCAAGCAAACACTTTTGTGATTGTCCTAATATTTTTGTACACAAAACACTGCATCTGTTGTGACAAACTGGAACTGGGGGTAGCCTATCCAGGGACTTTATAATGGCTTGCTGTGAGAAAGGAAGACAGAGCCCCTGTCTGCCTGCCTTGCAGAACATGCTTTCACTAAACCTCATTCTCCTCTACTCATGGTATCCTGGCCATTTACTGTGCTGATGTGAGTGACTGGTGAAGCCTGGTCCCCAGGTCCAGTATTGAACCAAAGATGGGCATGTTAAGACAACACCCACTGCAAGATAGCGTTATTTCATAATCTGCATGTGCCAAAGTGTCTTGTTTCTGTTGCCTGTGTAGAGGTCATGTCTGCGCCACAAGTGCGTGCTTTACGTCCCTTGGTGCATACATTGTCTCATGTGACCCTTTCTCCTCTCTTGCAGCTCTATTGCCAGTTACCTCATGGCCCAGGATGAAGCCTGTGTGTCAAAGCTGTGACGCACCCACAATATGCACACAAGGAGGCGGTTGGCGGAGGTGGAGATGTCATAGGTGGAGGCTCCGGTTTGGGATGAAGAGGCACAGGTGCGGCATCAGACAGGATATGCAGGGCCATGTAGCCCCTTAAGGACAATGGTAGCTCTGGCTGCTACAGCTCATGTGCCTCCTTCTGATCCACCTGTCCCCCACCCCTTGTCTGTGTGTCCCCCCCCGTACTAGCTGAATGAACCCAGCTCCCCTTCCTGGTCTTTCCCAGGCCCTGTTCGCCTATGATGCCTGCCACCCTTCCTGAGATTGGGCCAGCACAAATAAGCAGGGAGTTTACCCCTCATACCTCCCTGCATGGGGCACATCCATGTCCTGCGCCACCTTCAGAAGAGGGGTCCACCCTTCCTTTTGCGCCACCCAGACTGTCAGTGCTGTATGCAACTCTGCCACCTATGTAGAACACTTTCTCCACCCTAGCGACCGCTGCCACTTCACCTTCAGGGGACTAGCCGCATGTCACAATGGCAGCGGTCCCCACACTTGGAGGGGCCAGTGCCAACTTCTACCAACAGTGTAGGACGTCCTGCAAGAGATGGTGTCAGAGGGTGCTCAGGTCCTAGGCGCAGGAGCGACGCCTGTACCAACCAACCCCTCAATGGTTTCAGTGGCCTGCAAGACAGAGCTTACACAGGCCTCTTTAACCAGAGCGGGAAGGAGGGTTAGGATCTCGATGATTGGATAGGTAGAGGGAGTTTAGGAATACCGGATAGAGGGATGGGAAGGAGTTATGGATAGGACTGGGGATTTTAGGGTAAACGATGTCTGCACACTTTCCTCAAACTGGCTGATGGAACTGCCGTAGCACCTTTACATGTAAAGGTGCTGCCACCCTCACCTGATCCCAGAACAGAGATGAAGGTGCTCCCTGAGCCTTACAGTAACATACTCAAATTAGCATAGCAACAAACAATTGTTGACATTAGTCCTTGTACATTTCATGAACACAGTCACATGCACTAGCACACTTAGCTTTGCTTTGGTCTTTCAAGTCCTGTCCTGCAAGGCTGTCAAGTCCTGTGCCACGTCCTTGCAGTCCGAGATTCAGGTCCGAGTCGGATTCAAACTAAAAGAAAACAAAGGACAAGCATTAGCGATTGTCTTTCGTTCTGCTAAACACACACTCTCTCTCAATCAGCTCTTCGTAAAACAAACAATCCAGGAATCTTGGAGTGCGCTGCCGCACGTGGCTTAATCTAGCCCCAATGGAACTGTCAGCCCCGAACACGGTCTTCCCTCAGACCGGATGTCGGAACGCGGCCTTTCCTCAGACCGGGTTCCCCAAGCTAGTGCTTCTTAATCACACGCGCCCTTCCGGCGCTTTCCCCAAAGATTAATGCACTCAAAACATGCTCTGTTCACAACACAATTTTCCCGTGAAATCCGCCCACTTAGCTTTTGCGTGGTGCGCAGGGGCTCAGGAAGGGGTCGGGGTATGCCCCTGCGCTTTCCCCAAGATCCCTGACTCTCCCTGGGATGAGCGGCACTTATCTTGTGTCTGCGAGGGGCCGGATCGTGGTTCCTGTGGCGTTGGCCCCTCGCGTATAGATTCCGGGGAGCTGCTGGGCTCACGTCCTCTCTCCTCGGCGTCTCGAGCACAAGCCCCGTGCCTTGGAGCTTGCGCATGCGCATTCGCCGCGCGCCACACCCAGCGCGGCTTCCTATTGGCTCGCGGGCCCGCGAAGCCTGCTGGGAATTGTAGTTCCGGCGGGCTGAATGCTGGATCAGTCTGCAGAAAGGGCACAACAGCCCTTTAAAGTATGGAAACCCTTTGGATCCGGGTTTCTTCATGGTCCCTGGCCCCACAGTCCCAATAGTACGGGCCCTGGGCCAGTCTTACCCCTGACAGCACTCCCCTCCCACGGAAGGCAGGTCCCCCAGGTTTTTCAGGGCTAGTTTTTGTGGAAGGTGCGCAGCAATCGTGGGCATGTACATGGTGTGAGGGTTCCCAGGAGCGGTTCTTCAGGCCCGTACCCCACCCAGTCGATTAAGTAATAGACTTTGCCATTCCTTTTTTTAGAGTTCAGATTGCTCGGACTTCATATTCCGGCTCCCCCTGTACAAGTACCGGGGGTGTTTTTTGAGTGCGTACCCAGGCGGGGCTGGTTTCAACAGTGACGTATGGAAAGTTGGATGGATTTTCATCTGAGGGGGCAGGGCCAGTCGGACCGCTACTGGGTTGATTACTTTTTCAATCTAAATGGGCCTAGATAGCGAGGTTGTAACTTTTTGGTCCCTCCAATCGTAAATTACGAGTGGACAACCATACCAAATCGTTTTTATGGTATATAGGGCTAGCACGTCGATGTTTATCGCGTAGGTTTTGTACATTTTTTGGCTTTTACGAGATTATCCTGCACCTCCTTCCAAACCTGCTCTATTCCGATCCGTTGTCCTGCTAATGTAGGCAGTGCCGCTTCTGTTGTAGGGACGGATGAAGGTAAAATCCGTGGATGTCTTCCGTACAAGCAGAAAAACGGGGATCGTTTTGTGGAAGAATGAACAGCATTATTATATGCCATTTCTGCTAGCCAAGTATGTTGAACCCATGTTGTCTCCCGTCCTGCGGCTAAGCAACGCAGGAACTGTTCAAGCCCTGGTTCACACGTTCGGTTTGGCCGTCCGTCTCGGGATGATATCCCGAGGATAACCGAACTTCCATACCAATGATGTTACAAAATTCACGCCAGAACCTGGAGGTGAACTGTGGACCCCTATCTGTGATTATACGGCAGGGAAGGCCATGTAGCCGAACCACGTTTTGCAGGAATAATTCCGCGATTTCTTTAGCTGTTGGAACCCCTTTGCAGGGGATGAAATGGGCCATTTTTGAAAAGCATCCACTACCACCAGTATGGAGGTAAACCCTGCACTTGTGGAAATTCAACTATTAGGTCCATGGTTACTGTATGCCAAGGAATAGTTGGTGTTGGCAGGGGACGTAGGAGGCCTGCCGGTTTCTGGTGATCGGCTTTGTTCCGCGCGCATACTGTACATTGTCGTACGTATTGTTGGACATCAAGCGCCACTTTGGCCACCAAAATGTCTCCCCACTAGTTCTAGAGTTTTTGTCTTACCGGGATGACCCGCTAGGGAGGAATCATGGACACCAAACATCGCCTGTTCTTGTAGCTGGGGCGTAGGCAAGTACAATGATTGCCCATGATATGGTAGCCCGTCCAAAATGGTGTGCTGATGGGTCTTGCTTGCACCATTGATGAAGATCATGCACGAGAAAGTTCCTTCTGAATGCTTTCAAAGATGCTGGTAGTTAAACCCAGTATGTGCATCGGAGATACTATTGGCCGAGACACGATTTTTATTTCCTCAGAGACCTTATCTGGATAGCGGGACAAAATGTCAGCTTTCCGATTGTTTGTTCCTGGTCTGTATGTGATTATAAATCAAATTCTGCGAAATATTGGGCCCAACGCAATTGACGTGGACTCAAGGTCTTGGCAGTCCTAATAAACTGAAGATTGCGATGGTCTGTAATAACCGTCACTGTGTGACGTGCCCCCATTAAGTAGTGCCGCCATCTCGCCAAAGGCTGCCTTTATGGCCAATAGTTCCCTGTCTGCAATGATGTAATTGACTTCTGCTGGAAGCAGTTTCCTTGAATAATAGGCCACTGGGTGTAAAAGCCCCGTCTGAGGATCACGTTGGGACAGAACAGCTCCCAGCGCATGGCTGGAAGCGTCCGTTTCCACCACAAAATGGTTGAGACAAGTCCGGATGTCTTAATACCGGTGCATCGGTAAAGGCCTTCTTGAGCCGTTGAAATCCCTGCTCAGCCAAGGCGTCCCAAATAAACGGGCAGCCCTTGCGAAGAAGTCTCGTGATTGGAGTAACCAACTCAGAGAAATTCTGGACGAACCGTCTGTAGAAGTTTGCAAACCCTAGAAAGGATTGTACGTCTTTGACATTGGTTGGCGGGGGCCAATCAAGAATGGCCTTCACCTTTTTGTATCCATTTGTACGCCTGTCGGAGTAAGGTAGTACCCCAGGAATTCCACGGTAGTACGGTGGAATTCACATTTCTCGAGTTTGGCATATAGATGGTATTCCCTTAACTTTTGTAAAACAGCGCGTACATGCTGAACGTGATCTTCTAGGCTATGGGAATAAATGAGGATGTCATCGATGTACACGACGGCACATACGTCCAAATATTCCCGAAGAACCTCATCTAGGAAATGCTGGAAGGCAGCAGGTGCGTTACAGAGACCAAATGGCATAACCTGATATTCATACAATCCGAATTTTGTTCGGAAGGCGGTTTTCCACTCGTCACCTTCGCGCACCGCACAAGATGGTAAGCCCCACGAAGATCCAGCTTAGTATAGATAACCGCGTCCTAACCTGATCTAGAAGGACGGGAATGAGTGGAAGTGGGTAACGGTTTTTGATGGTTATCCGATTCACCCCGCGGTAATCTATGCAAGTCCTGAGTTCTCCGGACTTCTTCGGTACGAAGAACAAGGGAGAAGACACTGGGGAATTAGAGTGTCTAATAAAGCCATTTTGCAAGTTGGCTGTAATATATTCCTGAAGGTGTTTGTTTTCAGCCTCGGTCAAGGCGTATATGCGGCTGCACGGTAACGTTGCCCCTGGCTCTAAATCGATCCGGCAATCGAATGGCCGATGTGGGGGCAGAGTTTCAGCGGCTTTCTTATTGAAAACGTCTATAAAGTCTGAATACTCTGTGGGTAGTTCTTCTAAACGCACTTCCGGCTGGACATTAGTAATGCCTGCGAGTTGAAGGCCGCAGCCACCGGCTGTTTACAATGCTCCCGACAATAAGGAGAGGAAAAGTTACCAAACCGGAGGTCCAGCAAACCTGAGGATCGTGTTTTCTCAACCAGGGTAACCCTAAGATAAGGCCGAACTGCGGGCAGCAATTAAGTCAAAGGCAATGTATTCCCAATGCCCAATACCACAACTCAGGGTCACTAAATGAGTGTTATGTGTGATGGGTCCCGAGCATAGAGGTGTACCATCTACCGCGCGTACGGGCTCAGGTTTTGCCTTTTGCTGGATGGGATACCCAACCTGGCCGCAAACTGGATATCTATAAAATTACCCGTTGCCCCCGAGTCAATCAACATGGTGACCTCTTTTGATATACCCTGAAAACCAAGACACCCCTTATCGAAATGTGTGGGCAAAGTTGGGACTACCTTCTATCGGGCCCTGCAATCAGTCAGGCTCGACCGGGTGACCCCACTACCGACGAGCCGAGGCGTTTCCCTGAGTCTTGGGCTTTGTGGGGCATTCACGAACAAAGTGTCCGGACTTCCCACAGTACATGCATACACCATCCTTTCTCCTCGTTCTTTTTCTTCTTTTGATAGGGGACCGCGAACCGACCCGATTTGCATTGGCTCGTCTCCATCGGACTTGTCCATTGACCCTCGTGCCCCTTTAAATTGGTCAAACCTGGCTAACGGACGGGACTCTCCTTTTTTCCTATCCCCCCGTCGCTCAGCTTGACGATGATCCAATCGCATCGCCAAATCGATCATATCCGAGCATTCCGGGGTTGGGGGTCAACCTGAGCTATAAGATCTTTCAAATCATCCCTCAGTCCCTGATAAAATAGGGACATGCATTTGTCGCGTGGCCATTCGGCTTCGGCTATTAACCGATTGAACTGAGTGACATAGGTCACTAGTTCCTTATTTCCCTGCCTCAATGTCAGCAACTCCCGATCCTTTACACAGGGTAGCAGCCCTACGATTGAATATTTTCTCAAATTCACTGAGAAACTCGTCCCAATCATAAAGGATAGTATTGTCCTTTTGGACTAAGGGATTTGCCCATGCTGCTGCATCTCCTGTGAGATAGGAGATAACAAAGCAGTCCTAGACTGATTGGATCGGAATGCTGCTGGTTTCGTAAGGAAATGGAGGCGGCATTGCGTAATGAAGGTGGTGAATTTTTGCGGGTCTCCTGCATACCGCTCAGGTGGAGCCAAAGGAATCAGGGGCTCTGGGGTGACTTGAACCTGTACTGGTGCGTGACCCGGCAAAGGTGCTGTCTGCGCGGCCAAACTCCGTACCTGCGCTGACAACGTGGCATAGTCCTGTCTGGACGCCGCTAGCTCGCTTTGCAGGTCCTGCAAAACCTTGGCAATCTCTTCCATATTGGTAATGGGGGGTGGCTACACCACTCAGGCGCCTGAATATACGTGGGCTTGTGCTTCTGTCAGAGGTGCCTCAGGTCCTAGGCGCAGGAGCGACGCTGTACCAACCACCCCCTCAATGGTTTCAGTGCCTGCAAGACAGAGCTTACACAGGCCTCTTTAACCAGAGCGGGGAAGGAGGGTTAGGATCTCGATGATTGGATAGGTAGAGGGAGGTTTAGGAATACCGGATAGAGGGATGGGAAGGAGTTATGGATAGGACTGGGGATTTTAGGGTAAACGATGTCTGCACACTTTCCTCAAACTGGCTGATGGAACTGCCGTAGCACCTTTACATGTAAAGGTGCTGCCACCCTCACCTGATCCCTGAACAGAGATGAAGGTGCTCCCTGAGCCTTACAGTAACATACTCAAATTAGCATAGCAACAAACAATTGTTGACATTAGTCCTTGTACATTTCATGAACACAGTACATGCACTAGCACACTTAGCTTTGCTTTGGTCTTTCAAGTCCTGTCCTGCAAGGCTGTCAAGTCCTGTGCCACGTCCTTGCAGTCCGAGATTCAGGTCCAGTCGGATTCAAACTAAAAGAAAACAAAGGACAAGCATTAGCGATTGTCTTTCGTTCTGCTAAACACACACTCTCTCTCAATCACTCTTCGTAAAACAAACAATCCAGGAATCTTGGAGTGCGCTGCCGCACGTGGCTTAATCTAGCCCCAATGGAACTGTCAGCCCCGAACACGGTCTTCCCTCAGACCGGATGTCGGAACGCGGCCTTTCCCCAGACCGGTTCCCCAAGCTAGTGCTTCTTAATCACACGCGCCCTTCCGGCGCTTTTCCCCAAGATTAATGCACTCAAACATGCTCTGTTCACAACACAATTTTCCCGTGAAATCCGCCCACTTAGCTTTGCGTGGTGCGCAGGGGCTCAGGAAGGGGGTCGGGGTATGCCCCCTGCGCTTTCCCCAAGATCCTGACTCTCCCTGGATGAGCGGCACTTATCTTGTGTCTGCGAGGGGCCGGATCGTGGTTCCTGTGGGCGTTGGCCCCTCGCGTATAGATTCCGGGGAGCTGCTGGGCTCACGTCCTCTCTCCTCGGCGTCTCGAGCACAAGCCCGTGCCTGGAGCTTGCGCATGCGCATTCGCCGCGCGCCACACCCAGCGCGGCTTCCTATTGGCTCGCGGGCCCGCGAAGCCTGCTGGGAATTGTAGTTCCGGCGGGCTGAATGCTGGATCAGTCTGCAGAAAGGGCACAACAGCCCTTTAAAGTATGGAAACCCTTTGGGTCCGGGTTTCTTCATGGTCCCTGGCCCCACAGTCCCAATAGTACCGGGCCCTGGGCCAGTCTTACCCCTGACAGATGGCAAGGGAGATGAGGGAATCAGGGGAGGAACAGTTGCAGGCATAGATGGATTTGAGGGAGGAGGCCATAGTGCTGATGGGCAAATTTTGAGCAGACATAGGGGAATTGAGGGTGATCAAGGAAGCCGGCTGTGTCATCCAACAAATTCTATCAGTGACACAGACAGCTCTTTTACCTCTCAGGTCCCCTGTACTCTCGCCCACTCTGACTCCTCCTGTGCCCAGGGTAGCCAGCTGGGACACACAGTGAGCTCCTCCTTCTCATTTTCCTACATCTCACAAACCCAGTGGCCCCTGCATGGTGAGATGAAAGAAGAGGAGGTGGAGGTGGTAGTCGAGTGGGACAGTGATTCAGGGGGTCAGAGGGAGACCTGTGATTGAATTAGTTTTTGTCTATTGTGTCCATCCCATTTCACTCTCCCTGCACAGTATGCATTGTATCTTGTTTGTTACTCTTCTTATTTCTGTTGCCCACTTGTACCACTGACACCCTCTGTGGACTATACCTTCACTGTTTATGTTTCATTTACCTGCTCTCACCCTTAGATACATGTATTCCCTCACCATTTGCACCATTTTCCCTATTGATTTCCACACCGTCATGTACTGTTGAATTTAGGTTTTCTTTTATGTAGTATCCACAACTCCTGCTCATTTTGTGATGTGTGTATACTTTGTGACCATGTAGACTGTGGTGGATGGAAGGTTGTGGAGCATGATCCTGCACATGGTCAAGGCAGGTGTGTCATGTGGACTGGCAGTGTTTGTGCGAAGGTGCCATGAAGCGCATGTGCATCCATATATATGTGAGATGAGTAGTTTTACGATGGATGAAGTTTTTCCTCTCCATCGATGATGTGTACGTCAGGTCATGCAGCTGCTGGGAGTTGAATCTGCAGCCGTGCATGTGGTCTAGCCATGAATGGGTGTATACATTGGGTCAACATCATCTTGGGTTGCGTCCATGTATGTGTGATTCAGTTTGTACAGCAACGGTAGGTTCCCATGTGAATGGGTCATACAAATTCTATTTTAATAGGGTCAGTGAAGGGTGTGTGGGCATGGGGTTGTTAGGTGCCATGCATTCCTGTGCACACCTGCTGTTGACAACCTGCATCCTGGGGAACACACTGACCTTGTCTTGCATGCAATTGTTGGTAAGGTGAATGGGCTT